>QFDD01000664.1:0-39270 GCA_006871305.1 Vachellia collinsii
GTCATATATGTAGTTGAGGCGTGGCCTTTGATATTCGAAGCGCCTTTTGAGTGACTATGGGATCCCAAAAGGATAAAAACCTGTGCCTATGGGAGGCTAAACAGGGACAATACCTTAGGATGTTACATTATGGTATCAGAGCCGAGGACGACTCTTTCCGTTGGTAGGGAGAGTGTAATACCAAACTCTGCTAGGGACCTAACACCTTGAGGGACCCCAGAGTGGGTGAAAGGGGATGGGAAATGCAGTAAGCAGGGTGCGCTTAAGTCCCATATCGGTTAGACTCATCCAAAATGAATGATATATATGTAGTTGAGGCTTGGCCTTTGATATCCGAGGCGTCTTTTGAGTGACTATGGGATCCCAAAAGGATAAAAACCTGTTTCTACGGGCGGCTAAACAGGGACAATACCTTAGGATGTTACACCTTACATAAACTAATTAATGATTTTGCAGGACTGGAATATCTTCATAATGGTTGTAAGACTCCTATAATCCATAGAGACTTGAAGCCATCCAATATTTTATTAAATAAATCCAAGGTAGCCAAAATTGCTGACTTTGGATTGTCCAGAGTATTCATGAATGAAATGGATTCTCATCTAATAACTCAGCCAACTGGTACACCTGGTTATATTGATCCTGAGTAAGTCATTATTCCATTTGAATTCTACTCCATCCGTTCCTTTTGATAATGAACATTTAATTGAATTGTGTCTATAAAAAACTTGGTTATAATTCACTACTACAAAATACACTTTTCATGTCCATTTTTGAGCTTTTTCACATTCATTTTGTGGAGGAATTCTATGTTAGAGACGTAAGAGGCTTTTGGCTATCACGTCCTTTTCAAAACAAACATGAGAGATAGGGATGTCATGTCTGTTTTTAGAAGGAAAAAAAAAAGAGGACTTCACATGTGCATTTGTCAAGTCCGTTTCAGAAAACAGACTTGAAAAATGTGTGACATCTATAGAATTTCAATTCATTTTTTATTGAAAATGAACATGACAAGTCTTGCATTTTTTAAATTTATGGGTTAAGGGGAAAATTTGCCCTTGAAGCGTAACACCTTCCTTAGCTTACTCCATTTTATATTAGAGACTAATTATGAACCACTTTAAGATCTTCCAATGTTTAGAATTAGATAACCAAGTGAAATTTTAAAACTTTGTAAAAATTATTGTTTATCGGTATTGTTCATTTGGTAAATTTCATATTTTTGGTCAACTTTGAAAATTCATAACTAATTTTAGAAAAATGGGAATTTAGTGGTTCAATTCTCTAAATGAATCTTGTTAAATTCCCTACAGGGAAAAAATATCAGTTTGGTGAATTTTTTGACCAATTAATCCAGAATAATTCATAAAAGCACTGTTCATTTGGTAATTTCCAATTTTTCACATTTTTCTTATAACTTTGGGCAATCATAATTTCCTGCACAAAACTCCAAATCAAGCAATCTTTGCTTCATTTTAAAGCTTGCCATGTGAACTATTGTTTTGGAAAGTTTCAAGGAAATTGGGCTTCATTTACTATTTTTCCCTGTAGTCTCAAGTTACAGTTTTGGTAAGCGTGTTGGACCCTTTTTCTACCTCCATCATTTCCAAATTCTTAACTCTGCATGCATACTTCCAATCAACTTAACTAATCAACATTTCCAACATAACTACTTGTCATTACCCATACTAAGAATGTAGAGGTTTATCATACAATAATTCCACATTCAACATAACATAACATTTACAACATAAAACTTCTCATTTATGCATTTTATGGCATTTTGGAGTTATATCTCCCACCTTACGTCTTCATCTCCTTGGTTGACTTTGCTTGAACCTTGACCTATAAGTTTATGTTTTTGAGGGAGAATGAGATTCTTGGAATCTCAATAGCAAGAGTCACTAACACATACATTAAAATGCATTATTATCATTTATTTTCTATCTAGCTATGCATGAACATTTTGTGATGCACTTTAAAAATACTTTGCATCTAGCTTTGGCATGTCATCATAAACACAATTTCACATGTTCACATAGCATATAAATAGCATGCAAAATGTCACAATAAATAAATAAAAATCAATGGCAACATTAATGTAAAAGTTAGTAACTTTGCTACCTTGAATGCTTGACTTTCACTTGACTTTGGTGACTTGCTTCTTGCTCTTTGTAAACTTCCCTTTCCAACTTAACCTCCTACACATATCATAATGCATTTGGCATCAATGATAAGCCATAAACTATGCATTATAACATTCAAAACCTCACTAAAACTTCTCTTGAACTTTAAGGATCCTAAAGCCCTTAACTTTGTCAAACTTGATTCCAATGCTTCCAAAATTGTTTCCTCACTTATACCCTAAACAATTCTGCCTTCTAAATCCATTGGAAGCAACAAAATCATCAAAATCACTCTCCTTCTATCACTTCCCCTGCAGCATGAAATTTTTCCAAAAATTGAGAAAAATGTGATTTTTCAACTTCTACCTTCACATACATGGCACAATACATAAATAACACAAGCTATCAAACCAATAACACAGTATTATCCATGGAGAAAGCAACACATAGAATCCAGTGGTTACTGGAAGACCTAGAAATTAAATTTAAGTTAATAACAACACAATTCTTAATAAATTGAAAATTCATAGATATAATTCAATTAATTTTCTATAATCAAAGCTATATAACAAGGTAATTTGGTATCTCAAATTGTATTGCCCATATATATCATCCTCTTGTATAGTGTGTTGTTAGACATTTTCACGGCCAAAGGGCATAAAAATCCATATTTATCATTTTTACTCACTTCACAACACATTTTGTGAAAGCACCTATCATAAAATCCATGGCCTCATAAACTACATATCTTTCAACCATTAATGCCTCGGGCAGATAAGGATTCTTAGAATACACCTTTAAGACTTTCATAAATTGTTTAAATGGGTATATCCGCCTTTGGTAAAAAGGACCGCATAACCTTATCTCCTTTACCAAATGAACTATCAAATGCACCATGATGTCTAAAAATGATGGAGGAAAATGCATCTTTATTTGTGAAAGAATAATATAAATCTCATTCTCCAATTCATCTGACTTTTTAGTGTCAATGACTTTGCTATAAATAGCACTAAAAAAACATAGTCGTGTTGTAGCCTTCTTTCATTGTCTTTCATAATGCCTCTAAAAGCCACTTGTAAAAGTTGTAGCATCAGTACACAGTAATCATGTGACTTTATTACTACTAACTTCAAATCGTCCATTGAGACAAGGCTTCATAGATTAGAAGAACATCCTTATGGCACCTTAATGTCATGCAAACACCCTCACAAACTTATTTTCTCAGCTTTGGATAGTGTATGTGCAGCAGGTTACATACATCTTATCACCATCTCTTAGTTGAGGATGTTAACGTTCTCAAATTCCTATTTCAAACAAGTCCAATCTTGAATTAATCCCATCCATATAATACCCTGGTATGCGTAAAAACATTCCAACAAGATTGTCATAAACATTTTTCTCTACATACATCACATCAAGACTAAGCCTATATGGAAAATAAAAAAACATAGACCTCTTCTTACATATGTTCTTCTCACTTGTGGTCTTATGATTCTTATAGAAGATCACGTTGATTTGTTTAACCTGCAAATACACTCACTTCATCCTTCATATTTATTTTTTGTACAATACATAGTCATTAGGGTAAGTGTGCATTTTTTTTTTATACTCCATACCCATCATAGCCAATATTTTCTTTGATTCGTACATATGATTTAGGAGTAAATTATGGTTTAAAAGCATATCATTCAACAATTGAAACAAATCAGTTAAACTTGAGTCAGTCCACCCATTATTTGCTTTCAAGTTAAATAATTTCGACATAGCTATCCAATGTGCATACTTACTACACCCAGGGTGCAAAGGTGTCTCTGCATCACTTCACCAGTTGTCATGTACTAGTGCTTGAGCAAAGGATTCTGCTCCAACATCATGAATCATATCATCCATTCTATCATTGTATAAGTCATAAACTGAAAAGAAAGATTTCCTGATTCACCATGCCATATCCATCATCTGTATCAAAAACTTATCCGTCACATGGTAGTTGATCCCTTATATCTTCAATACAATGTTGAATCTCATTTAAAAACTACAAACACAGACAAAAATCCATCCCATTTTTACTAGGTGCATTCTTTTTGGCAAATTCAATAAACTCTTCCACCCCATTCTAATATTCTTCACTAGTTCTCAAGGAATTCATCCAACTACGATCCATTTTATTATCACCTAAATCGTTTCCAACAACATTCAACTTTAGCTCATTAATTTAAACAATTCTAGAAAACTATTTCAACAATTCTAGCATATTCACCAACCCATAAGATAAATATACAAAAATTTTCAACTTATGAATTACTAACCCACTTTTAAAAAATTTCAGTGGAGTTTCCCTTTAAAAATAATATATCTAAAAATTTTAATAACTCCTTATTATGCAATCCAAGCTAGAGATATGAAATTCTACAACATTAACATAAGAACTATATATTCAAACACCAATCCACTAAAAAATTAAAATTTTCATATTCAATAACAATGCCTAAATTATTGTTTACCATTTAGTTATTTCAAAAGTTTTAGGATTAAACAATTTTTAAGAAGGACATTCACAAAAAAAGATAGAAAAACTATAACACAAATTCGAGAAGAGAAGCTTGAAGATGAGGTAGACGTGAGTAGCACTAATGGTGGAAGAGTGGACAACGGCAAATGGGCATAAGCTTGAAGACAATGGGGCCAATGGACAAGGGTAGGGAGGGGACGACGGCAACACGAGAGACAATGGTGGCAGCATTATAAGAGTATATTCTTGGAAGGAAGGCCGCCATGCAGTAGAGGCTCTATGAAAGGGGGAATGGCGCCGCAAACGAATGTTAGAGTATTTCCCTATCACGTTTGTCACCAAAACAGACATGATGGACAATGCCTAAAAAAGGACGTTAGAGGCATTACTCAACGTCAAGATATCCTCCAAACTCTTGGAGTCCTTGCTCCGAATATAGTTCCCTTGGTCTAAAATGTAACACCTTCCTTAGCTTACTTCATTTTATATTAGGGACCAATTATAAACCACTTTAAGGTCTTCCAATGCTTATAATTAGCTAACCAAGTGAAATTTTAGAACTCTGTAAAAATTACTGTTTATCGGTATTGTTTACTTGGTAAATTTCAAATTTTTTGCCAATTTGAAAATTCATAACTAATTCTACAAAAATGAGAATTTTGTGGTTCAAGTCTCTAAATGAAGCACGTTAAATTCCCTACAGGGGAAAATATTAGTTTGTTAAATTTCTTGACCAATTAATCCAGAATAATTTATAAAAAAGCACTGTTCATTTGGTCATTTCCAATTTTCAAGAGTCACTAACACATACATTAACATGCATGATTATCATTTATTTTCTATCTAGCTATACATGAACATATTGTGATGCACTTTAAAAATACTTTGCATCTAGCCATGGCATGTCATTATAAACACAATTTCACATGTTCACATAGTATATAAATAGCATGCAAATTAATGGAACAATACATAAATAACAATAGATGGCAACATTAATGTAAAAGTTAGTAACTTTGCTACCTTGAATGCTTGACTTTCACTTGACTTTGGTGACTTGCTTCTTGCTCTTTGTAAACTTCCCTTTCCAACTTAACCTCCTACACATATCATAATGCATTTGGCATCAATGATAAGCCATAAACTATGCATTATAACATTCAAAACCTCACTAAAACCTCTCTTGAACTTTAAGGGTCCTAAAGCCCTTAACTTTGTCAAACTTGATTCCAATGCTTCCAAAATTGTTTCCTCACTTATACCCTAAACAATTCTGCCTTCTAAATCCATTGGAAGCAACAAAATCATCAAAATCACTCTCCTTCTATCACTTCCCTGCAGCACGAAATTTTTCCAAAAATTGAGAAAAATGTGATTTTTCAACTTCTACCTCCATACATGCATAATCACATTCCTTGACCATTTTGCCATCATTAAACATCACAAAATCATTCATTCCCTTGCATGAACAGTGCCAACCTGCAGCAATAAATAGTCACATCGTGCCAGAAATTCACATATTCATCCAAACAACACAAAACAACCACCAATATGTTCCAAATCATGCATAGAATTGTTTTCTAGCAACTCTTTCATCTGAATCCCACACTTCCTCATTTTCTCTCACAAAAACCTAATTTGTTAAGCAGCAAAATCTCATCATGAACTCAAAAATAAAGCCATAGAATTAAGGGGGAAGGCTTGGATTCATGGAATAAAAGATATTTCATGCATGAATCAAGCTTTACCTTGGATTTTTGCCTTGATATTTCATCCTTTTCTCTTCCTCATACTCATGCCTTATTCTCTCTCTTCTCCTTTCTGTTTGATGAGCGAAAATGGGCTGTTTGGAGGCCATGGAATACTTAATATTAAAGTTATAACGTGTGTTAATTAGTATGGGACCCACTTGAACTGATAAAATAACTTTACACTGATATATTCTACCACTTGTTTGAGATATTTTACCTTTCTTTTCCTTTTGAAATATGACCATGACAAGTGGCAATTTCATGTCCCCACAACTTCCTTTACAAAAACTTTATGTTCTATAAGATTACTTTATGGCATAGGAAATACTTTTCAGCAAACCCTTGATCACTTAACCAGTTGAGGGTCATTAAAAATTTTAAAAATTCATATGATACTTTCATGATTTTTCTTTCCTCATTCTAATTCTAGAATTGTCTTTAATTAATTTTTGAAGAAAACCCAATTTCGGGGGTTTTGGGGTCTTTCCTTTTCGATATGGGAAACTGCTCTTGACTTTCTCTTGGGAACAATTTTATAATATACTAGAATTTCTGAGCTATTTTTCCTTGATCTGAGACCAGCTATCTGAGGTCTCTATGTATTTTAAATAATTATTTTTGACTAATTATTTATTAAACAACCAAAAATAAATTACCTTTAAAATTCCAGTGAAGGTTATATTGGTCATTCTGACCTGAACTGGGCTTTAGTCATTCATCAATAATTTTTCTCTATCTTTTGGGCCTCTGTAAAATTTTTTGATATTTTGGTCAAACTTTGACCAAGATGCCTTTGACTTTTACTTAATTATCAAAATGCCCTTGATGTCATAGATGGCAATTTGGTCCCTTGAATTCCAAGATTTCTACTTTACTACCATTTTTAAAATGACACTTTGGTCCTTGTTCTATCTATGTTTGGCAGAACAACATCTTTGCTCTTTCTTTCCTTTCGTTTTGTCTTCTGTACCCTAAAATAAATCATTAGTCATTTGTTTAGCATTTATTCTCAGTTATCAAAAGCCTGGATATTACATGAAACCAGTTGGTTTCGTAGTTTTTGAATTCTACTGATCCCAAGTACTCCACCTCTATCATTGCATATGGGAATATATAAGGTAAAGAAGAAAAGGCATGACCAAAAGAATTGTGTGAAATAAGTGAATTTATCCAGTTAAGGCGCCAATGCTTAGCTTAGGACCCCACTTCTTGTCGTATTTGGTTTGGTATTGCTACTGCACATGACTTTGATTAAGTCTATCTCGTCCATTTTGATTTAACATAGGTGACCATATAAGATGTCAAATCTAGTTACCTTAATAGACATGAGAGGGAGACATTACATCCCCCCTCTCTAGTAGTGTTAATATAAAAAAAATATGTAAAAATTTAAACTTGTATCTCAAAAACACCCTTATTTATGAGGAGAGAGATAATAAGGAAATCAATCTTTGGGGATGTGATAATGAATGCATTGAAATTAAAACGAGGAATTAAATGGGTGCAAAATGGGAAAGTCACAAGAAACTTTTTTAGACAAACTCTGAATAATTCTTATAAGGTAAATGTCCAAATTTGGCAATCAAGTGTTTGTCTAGATGTAGTTGGTACATTTTACTTTTGGAGAGTTCAAAACTAGCCATTATGTTTTTTAAATAGAGAAAAATAAGCAAAACCATTAATTTTCTAATGTTAACCGTGATATTCGTTGGCTCTGAGTGGGATCCACACCTCAAAGAAATTGATGGACGTTTGGGCAAATTAACGGTTTTGTTCCATTTGGAAAACATAATGGCTATTTTTACACATTCCAAAAGTAAAATGTGACAGCTGCACCTAGGTGAACACTTTGTTGTCAAATTTTCTCTTTTACCCTTTCTTATAATAGAAACAAAATAAAGATAAGTATGGTAGTTGTTCGTCATAAAAAGGAACATAGAGACTACTGAAGAATTATTTGTTATTGATTGTTACCACTGTCCACTCAAAAGGCTAGAGATTAGTCATGTGTTGAATGAACTAAAAGAACTATTAATTATAGACTAATTTATTGTTGGCATTGTTATAGATTTCAAAGATCTGGAAAGCTAGATAAAAAGAGTGACATGTACAGTTTTGGGATGATTCTTCTTCAACTAATAACAAGCCATCCTCCTATAAAAAGACAACTTGATAGTATTTGTTTTATAATTGATTGGATTCGTCCTAATATTGAATGTGGAGATATCCAAAGCATCGTTGATCAAAGATTGAAAGGTGAATTCCAAGTTAGTTCTGCTTGGAAAGCTGTGAAGACCGTAATATCATGTACTGAAGTACATTCCTCCCAAAGGCCAGAGATTAGTTATGTGTTGAATGAACTAAAAAAATGTTTGTCTATGGAGACTGGTCATTCCGATTCCAATGGAATAACAAGCCATCCAATCAATTACCATTCTGGACAGCTTGATCCATTCACTACCCTCTCAGCAAGGTAGTTCCTATACAATAGTATATGGTGCTAAAAGCCATGGTTCATCATCCTTGTTTTAGGATCACTAGAAATCAACGTCAATTTGTTTGTTTGTTTGTTTTTGTTTGCTTGTGAACATGGATATTGTTATGCGTAATATACAGTGGTTTTCTGAACTTGTTTTGTATAATTTATGTTTTGTTGGATTAAAAAGCTATTTAACTTCATCATTGATTTGACATTCCCCTCTCTTCATTTGTTGATGAAAGTATAGTTGATTGTTCCTTCCCACCACCCCCAATTTAGATTTGCTTGTTTCATAAATATCTAACTAATTCATAGGAATAAATTTACATTTCTTAGATGTATATATGCCTTCAATGAATTGTCCCCATGACATATTTTCACAAGATTACCAATCATCAAGGGACCTGTATATTGCATAGGAGCACACATCCAACATTTTTTTGAGCATGATTATCCTTCTATTGGAAGCAATCATGTACGAGACACTGTCAAACACTAAATGTAGTATCACTCTCATAGGGGATTGATTTAAACCTTGATTTACTATGGTGTGAGAGACCAGTGCTATAAGGAAAAATATCATGATATGCATGTATCTTGAGAATAAATTTATGAGCAGCTTCTTGAATGAAAGAAACCATACACTATGATCCTTCCTTCTCTTTAAATCCCTTCCATAGGCCATGTTCAATATAAAGCCACCCTCATGATGGAGAAAATGATCACTAACATAGCCCAAACTTGTGCCTATCTACACAAAAAAAGGCCAATTTGTAGTTGTTACTTTGTATCGGTTCTAAAAAATGCTACAATGTATTGTTTTCGTAGCTGTTTTTAGTCAAACAGCTACATATTGCTGCCCTTTCAATCAAATGATGGTAAAAAAAAAACCTTAGTGGCAATTTTATTGTAACTAAACCATTACTGATTTGGAGCCATATTGGTGCCAGCTGGAAGGAAGTGGACATCAAAATGGTAACATTAATTTGTAGCAGTTTTATACAACCAAAATGCTGTAAATTAAAATGTGAAAATGATTTTTTTCAAAAATCTAATTTAAAATTAGTAGTAATTTTATAACCACTACAAATTCAACAGAACCGCTGAAAATGCAAGCCATTACAGATACTGTCACATAAACCGCTACAAATTTGAATTTCAAATTTTAAAATACGGGGTGTAAATATATGAAAATAAGTTTTTTTTTAAAAAAAATCTGATTTAATAATTAGTAGTGGTTCTATAACCGCTGTAAATTCAATACAACCATTGCAAATACCGTCATGTAAACCATTACAAATTTGAATTTCAAATTTTAAAATGCGGGGTGTAAATATATGAAAAAGAGTTTTTTCAAAAAAAATCTGATTTAAAATTAGTAGTGGTTCTATAATCACTGCAAATTCAATACAATCATTGCAAATACCGTCATGTAAATCATTATAGATTTGAATTTCAAATTTTAAAATGCCGGGTGTAAATATATGAAAATGAGTTTTTTTTAAGAAAAATATGTTTTAAAAATATTAGTGGTTCTATAACCGCTACAAATTCAACAAAACCACTGCAAATGCAAACTGTTACAAATATCGTTACTCAAACCGCTACTAAATTGAACAGACATCTTATAAATACCATTCCTCTCCCATTTTGATTTTTGCTCCACTCTTCCTCATCCTTCTTCTCTCTTCTTCATTTTAATCTTCCTTCTTCATATCAATCAACATACATATTCTTACTTTTTAACTTTTAATAATTATCTTACATGTTTCTTATTTATTTTGGGGGAATTACTATGGAGTCCCACAAAAAACATAATATTAGAATGGTCCAAAGATGTTGTTAATAACAAGTAAAAGAGCACAATTGACAAGTTAAGTAGCTACCATTAACAATATCTTGGGACCTTTCTAATATTAATTTTCTTGCATGGGACTCCATAGTAATTCCCTCATTTTTTTATTACCTTTTTATCATACTAATGTTATTTTATTTTGAATTTATGTTTATTGGATATTTAATACCTACCATTCTCTATTCAGCACTTTATTATCAATATTTCTCTTCTAATCTAAAATATGACCTTAATAATTTAAAAATTAACATATATTTAATATTAACATTTCTACTTCAATATTAAAAAAATTAATAAGCAATTCAACCATTGCTCAATTAAATTTAATGGAATAAAATTATGAAATTTTAAAATCTTAAACATGAAATTATTTTAAGAAATTATGCCTCTACAAAAAATAGGACTTTTGGCGGGAGATTTATTTTTAACAAATTCGAATAGCATTTGTAGTGGTTCACCAACAGCTTCTAAAAGAGATGCCAAGATTTTAAATTTCATTTACCATTATTTTCAAATTTTACGGCCAAAATTTAGTAGCAGTTACTAAACTGCTACAAATTTAATTAAATTTTTTCTTATATGAAAATTCAATTTTTCTAACCAATAATTAGTAATGGTTTTGCTATGTGCGTGTTGGCTATGTATAACCATTACAAAATCATTTGCCATGTTAGATTTTGTAGCCCTGTTGTTAGTAGCGGTTCAAACCGCTACAAATACAGCAAATTAATTATTACTAAAACCCACTTTTTTTGTAGTGCTAGTCCAAGCCATAGCGGTTTCTTCCCCACTCTTGAGTTCTCCAAACAACTTGTTCATCTTCATCAAGATTCTATGCCATCTGAATCATTCCCTCAATGATTTTCCTAAAATATAAATGACGTTCTGAAAGTGGCAATGAGACCTGAAGTTAACGAAAACAATGGAATAGTGGAGAGGGAAGAAATTGAAGAAGTGATAAAGAGATCAATGGAGAGCAAAGGTGAAAAGAGAATAAAAGTTAAAAAGAAAAAGAAAAAGAAAAGGAGGGGAAAAAAGTAATAGACAAGATGATCAAACATACGGAGTACCAGAGAATAAAATAAAAATAATGAAATATAATGTTCTTAAAGGGGCACGTGGCCCCTATAATTGAAATTTGAAAAGGAAACATGATCACGTGAGGGGAACCTCATGCTCACCGGGTTGCGTTTCATTTCTTAGACACCTCGAGTTCGTCATTTTCAGACCGACCGAGGCTTCCTTTTTATTTTTTAAACTTGAAAAACAATTTTATTCCTAAATCATTTGTTCATTTTGATATTAATAAGATGCAATGTGATATTTAAATTGATTTTAAATATGATATATTTTTACATAGATGAGTATTTGGTCTTTTAAATATTTGTTCTTTTTTATCTTTCATCTCTCGTTTATTTGAGTAAAAACGATTATAACATTTTCTTTTCAGATTTTTTTCTTATCAATTTTCTTCCCTCCCAACTTTTCTTTCGGCAGTTCTTATATCCAATTTTAACTTATTTTAAGGAAAGCCTAGTAAATTCAATTTGTTATCAAATTTAAGCATTGTCAAAATGACAAGGGATTTTATGTTTCTTTTTCCCCTTCGCTCTTTGATTTGAGCAAGCTTATGTGAAAAAAGGCATTTGC
This sequence comes from Vachellia collinsii, assembly GCA_006871305.1. NCBI lineage: Eukaryota > Viridiplantae > Streptophyta > Magnoliopsida > Fabales > Fabaceae > Vachellia > Vachellia collinsii. The sequence goes on from QFDD01000664.1 coordinate 12,371, forward strand.
ATTTGGAGATTTCTGCATTTGCATTTGGTTAGCTTTGATTTCAAAGAAAGGAGGTCATACATATGAAAGTGAGATTGTCATGGTTATCAGCAACATAATCCAACAATTATTCAAGGAGGCCTATCCTTTGACAAATGATAAACCAACGAAAGCATGCACGAGTGGTGAACTACGTGCAATAAAAAAGTTCCTCTCACCTACATTTCACCGTTCTTACGTAATAAGCCGTTAATAAGAATAAAAAATGTGTAAAAAATAAGAATATTTGCTGTTTATAATAGATATATCTATAACTAGGCCTTATCCTTTTTTAGCAAGATGTAACTTCGTGTTATCTAATTTGAAGGGCCCGCAGTGATGAAGGCCTGTATGTGTGTGTTGGATGATGCGCGAGCAACATAAAGTCCAACAAGACTTTTAAAACTAAAAAGGAGATGAAATGCTTTTGAAAAAAAAAACTTTTAAAAAGTGATTGTACGCAATTCGAGGTAAATTATGAGAGAAGGTTTATTTCGATTTACATGACAGTATTTCTAAAAGTTGTTCCTAAACATGTTCGAAATCTACAATACCAAATCAGGGTGGTTGTCCCAATTTGAGATATTAAAAATATTATTAAATTACTCTATTGCCTCTCTCCTTGTCACTTGGAACAGTCAGAGTTCGATACATTGATTGTCTTTTATAGATTTCAGTGGTCTTCATATGGGATTCTCCCAAAAATTTATTTGCTTCATTTCTATTTTTTTTTTCCCGGCAAAACCTTCATTTCTGTTGTTAAGTTCAACACACACACACACATTCACACAACCGCGCTGCCTTTTCCCTTAAAGGGGAGAGGCCTTCCATTTTGCACCGAGGGTAAAATCTATGTATCATATAAAGAATTATTATTCTTTGGTCAAAAAATGTAAAACATTATTAATTTCTTTTCATCTTACGTTCCAGTTATGTTTAATTAATTAATTTAAAACCTTAACTACCCTAAATTTTGGGAAAGAAGATTATACTTTTAACAGGAATATTATTGAAAAAAAAGTAAGGACAACTTAAAATTTGAACCATGACTCATATTTAGAGGCAAAATAAAAAAATCTAAATTTGAAGCATGACTTAATCAAAGTGGATACACTAACAAATTACACTTTCAATATGTATACATGTACACAAATACATGCTAAACGAGGTACATAAGATTATCAGTTTTGGAGGTGGGTGGGAATCAGATTGCAGGCTTGCAGCCAGCTAACGTTATAAAGAGGGGTTAGATTCGATTTAGCCAAAAAAATTAATAATAATAAATAAATAAATAAACTTTTTGGAAGTGTTAGTTTTATCAGTTTTTGGAAGATTTGCTATGCAATAATACTTGAATCTCACCCCCAACCGAGTTGAATTCGACGAAAAAGACAATCTCACTTTCATACGTATGACCTCCTGTAACATCTTAAAATTTGACTTATTTGATATAAACTGTAAATCATGCTTTGGAAAGTCAATTACAAATTTTTGGATAAGTATGAATAAAGTTTTGAGTCAAGAGTTGTTTTAGGGAATAATTTTATTTTTAAAGAAATTTAAGAAAAATAGGTATAGTGTCCAGAACTTTATTTAAAGAATTATTATATATATGGAGGGTCAAATTTAAGAAATAGTTACTTATTGGAGTATCTCATAGCATTTTGTGTTTATTGAAAAAGGAAAGGAAAAGACAAAAAGAGGAGGAAAGTGAAAAAAAAATGAAGAAGAAGAAGAGTTGTCGGCAAAAAGGTGAAAAGGAAAAAAAAAAAGAATGAATAGTGAACAGTGAAAATTATATAATATAATATTATATTATAATAATTAAATAAGGGGGAGCAGGAGACACGGGAAGGAAAGAAGGATAAGTTAAAAAAAAACCGGGGTGGGGCGGGTGGGGGGGTGAAGGAAAAGGAGGACAAAAAGGAAAAGGAAGGAAGGAAGGGAATGGAGGCGAGCGTGGGCAATATATACCCATACCATTCTCTCCTTCTCTGCATTTTCTGCATGGTCGTGAAGGAGGAGAGCATTTCTGACTCTAATATTTTGGGAAAATTTAGGTAACTAAAATCTCTTCTTTTCAACAAACTTCCTTCATAAAAGTTGTTTTATATATTTTTATCTTTCTAATGGTAGTAATTTTAGTCTGATTAGAGGAAATTTTTAAAGTTAGTATTTTAAGAAGTTTTGAGTTTTGATAATATAAGACTACAGTAATATAAATGAATTTTAATAGATAATTTTAAACGGTTGGAAGTTGGTCACTACAAATGTTGGTTTATTCCTGTGAGGTATATAGGTACATGCATTTGTATCTGCGTATATAAATTGTATTTTGAAAATTTAGAATTGAGTATATACGCATGCAAAAATCATTGGAAGCTGTTGTTTATAGAAAAATGAAGGTGCTAAGTAGTTGTTCTTTGCAAGGTTATAAAATGTCTATGGGACATTAAAGATAATTTTTGTGCATGTGAGTATGTACAAATATGTCAGCTGATGCATGTGGCAATATTAAAGAATTTGAGTGAACTTTTAACAGGTCAAATAGTCTTGGTTGACTATGAAATTTGGTATATACTCATGAGTTCTAAAATGAGTACTAAGATGCATTATTTGGATAAGTTACAAGTTACGAACCAATAAAGTTTGGTTCTGAAATATGGAAAATATGAAAAGTTGCTTAACAAGCTGCAACTTTTGAGCATTTACTTAGGAATATTTATAGACTATATTTAGTGAATAGTAATGTTCATTGAAAGAATATATAGAGAGTTTCACATAGAATCTTAAATTATTGTATTTAGAATTTTATGGAATAAGTTATAATTTTTCAAAATTATTAAAAAAAACAATTCAAAGGTCAAGAAAAGAAAAATCAAATAATGTAAAGGGGTATAAATGAGATTATGAGAGAAAGAGGAGCTAAATAAAGCTGAATAAGTGTATAATTAACGTTAGAGCTGGTAATATGGGCTCAACCCGCCAACCCATGGCGGGTTGAATTGGGAAAATCTCAACCCATATGTAAGCGGGTGGCGGGCTCAACCCATGGCGGGCCAACCCACCAACCCGCGGGTTAGCACGCCAAGCCCGCCAACCTTTTTTTTTTAAAAAAAAAAAATTAAAATTGTTTTATAAAAGATATGTGGATAACATATAATCATAATGTAAACTTAATTAATATTGTATGTCTATTGATTATTTGATTAGTTTATATTTAGTTTAAATCCAATCTTATAAAGTGCATTATATATCTTTAAGTTGTATTATATAAAATTTGAATTAGATTTTTTATATTCAAGTTATGATGTATTTTTATTAATTAAATTTATGAAAAAAATTATTTGAGGTATTGAAACAAATAAAAAAGATATTTTAAATGTAAGCTAAAAAAATATTATGAGTAATAAAAATATAAAAAAAATTAAAAATTAAAAAAAAAAAGTGGCAGGCTGGCCCGGGCTGGGTTGGGATTTTCCCAACCCATATGTAGGCGGGTCTTTTGAGCCCGCCCCGCGGCGGGCCAACCCCGCACCCTGCGAGTTGGCCCACATTACCAGCTCTAATTAACGTAATATTATACATATATGTTTTAGAATTTGACATTTGCTTGAGCACCCTGAGGAGGATCGAAAAGGGGGATACTAAGGAAGGTAAAGGTAGACAAAGGAATACAGGTAAAAACCATTTTTATTTTATTCTTATGTATTTAATTCTGCACGATTGTATGTGCCATGTGATGTGCCGTAAATTATTGCCGTATGATATTGAGATTAATCCTCGTCCCTTAAATTATTGCCATATGATGTTGAGAGGAACCCTCATTATTGTCGTATGATGTTGAGGTGGGACCTCATGATGTGCACTATTGGCGTATATGCCGTATGAACATGTAGCTTATTTTTACATGATTGTGAATTTTATATATACCTATATGATAAACTGTGGTTTCTACAGGGATTTTTGAATCTCACGCCCCCCCTTTCCAACAAAAATACAGCAGAGGCGGGTAGCTCAAAAGGTAAGGAATTGGTGACATGAGAAGCATAGAATGGAGATGGAAGAACCCCTTTACATATATTTTGGTTTAATTAAAAGTTTAATGTTTTATTTTGATATTAATTTTGGATGACTTAGATGGGTATGTATATATGATTGTATAAATTATGTATACATTAATCCGAGACAGAAGGTAGACATGAGGAGAACGGGTTACGAAGGAAAAACTGTTTTTTTTAAGCTGCCAATAAAGAGTAATGAACCCAGAATCAAACCTGGCATGTTAAATTTAATTGGAAAAAAATTAACTTTATATAAAAGTGATTTTAAAATTTTAAAATTTTTCAGAAAAGCCCAATCTAAGGAAAGTAGGTAAAAGACTGTTTTATAAAAACAAAATTTACACGCATAGAATAGCTGCGCCTAATAATTAATAAATCTTATATTGGGCTGAGTTATATAAAAGGGTATGACACCTCCTTTCTGGGAAATCAATGCAAACCCAATTGTTCCATCTGTTCGCAGCTCCGTTTGTATATTTTCCTTAATTGATTCAGTTTTGTCGAATGTAGGCAGGCGTAAAACATGATCTATACAGGAATTGACACATTCTACCTCACTGATGAGCAGCAAAAGAATTCACCCCCTCGGAAAGATGGCATAGGTGAAGCCACTGAGACCACCCTAAGAATCTATGGTTGTGATCTAATCCAAGAAAGTGGCATTTTGCTTCGGTTGTATCCTTTTCTTGTTACTCAGTTCTGCATAATGGTATCTGTGTAAGCTTTTATTCATTTAGTTTAGAATTCAATTTCTTTCCTTAACTTTCTGGCACACCATGAGCAGTCGTCACCACTTTTCAATGGGATCTGATGGGCTCTTTCTTCATAAAGTTGCTGCAAGCTGCGTATGGCTTGCCTCAAAACTGGAAGAAAGTTCCAGAAAAGCGAGACAAGTAATTATTGTTTTTAACAGAATGGCAGGAGGGAGAAATTACCAATAGAGCATTTAGACTTGTATTCCAAGGTTAGAAGCTCTTCTTCCGTTTACGTTTATAGGCGTGTCTCTCTCTCTCTCTCTCTCTCTCACACACACACACACATACACACACACAATTCACTATAAAAAAACATTGGATTTCTGATGATTCTGTAGTTAATTTCATTGGTAATTCATCAGAAATTCCATTGAAAACTTTTGCGAAGGAATTTTCGACGGAAATTTTCCTTGGCAAAATTAACTAGAAAAAATATTCCGTGGTAAATTCTGTGGCTAATTTTATACAGGGTGTCTTTAGCCACAGAAATTACTGATGGAAAAATTCCGTAGCTAATTCCATGGCTAAAATTTAATATTATTTTATTTATAATAAATTTTCTATTAAAATCAATATTTTTTAAAATAATAAAAATTATGAAATTAATAATCATATGAATATATAAAAATTATTATCCAATCAATAATATATTATATATAAAATAAAATACAAATATATAAAATAATAAACACATAAATTAAAATTATCATTCAATTTATTTTTAGTTTCTAACAATATTATATATATATGTATAAGTGAATATATATTAAATATATATGTGTGTGTATAATTATAAATGTAAATAATTTATTATGCAGTAGGCTATTATATATATATATATATATTTAAATATGTGTTTAGAAGACATAAGGTTATCACAACTCAATTGGCAATGAATTGCATGTGTGCACAGGTGATCAGGGGTTCGATTTCTAGAGGAGGCCAAATTGTGAATTTATCAGGTGACAATACGTGGTAACCGGTGCAAGTGACATGTGGCTGTGGCCCGGCTGTGAGCCTGTTCTTGGGATCTTTCTTGGGGAAACCCAATTTGTGACGATGGATTTAGTGAAGAAACCAATTCTGTCGGTAATTACATTACATAGCAAAATAAAAATTTCGTGACTAATTTCATGTTTTTTTGTAATAATTCCTATTCTTCTTGCTGATTAATAAATAATAATTTAACAGAAAATTTTCTTTCCCCTTAACAGAAATACTTAGACTTGAAGATGGAGTTGAGTAGAACAGAAAGACCTTTCGAAAGAAATGGGATTTATTTGTCATGTTGAACATCCTCATTAATTCATATCAAATTACCTAGCAACTCTTGAAATTGCTGAAGAATTGAGGAAAGAAGCTTGGAATTTGGCTAATGACAGGTAAGAAACTGCATATACTACGTACTGTGCTTGTTCATCTTATCATTATAGACTCTTGTATTATTTTAAGCTTTGCACTTTGTCACCCTTGAGTGCTCCAACTGAAAAACGTAAACAGTAAATTGAAGAGCCATGAGTAGTTCTGTTAAAATATCAAAGAATCATGAATGGGAGTTTATAAATAAAATGAAGCCATATATGATCCTCTCTAGTATACAAGCTTTCAATTATTCTGTTGCAGATTGATTATTGTGACTTATACAACAGCATAACAAAGTAATCCTAGTTACTCTTAAAATGTGTTTCAACTATATATCATACTGTCACGTGAGCATGTGGTTTTTACGGATAGGCTTATTAAAACGTCATTGCTTCTAACAGGAATTTTGAATATTGTATCTTGCTATTACTGTTTGATCGGTTCTAGTTTTGTAATTTCCATTGTTATACAAGGAAACTCAGCTTGAATTTTCCATTATTACAAGATTCTAACTTTTTATTTTTAGTATTAATGGATTAAAATACTACTTTAAGTGGATCTATTGCTTTTGTTTGTCACTATTTTGAGGATTTCTTATTTTTATTTTTTGAATTACCAAAATCAGGCTATCATTAACTGTCACACCCGTTTTTTAACACTGTCCATTCTAAATCCATCTAAGCATAATAGTCATACATATTCCATAAAATTATCTTTTATCCACATTTGTTAGAATGAGATTTTCCAAAAAATTTAATATTTTTAAACAACTTTTATATAAAGCTGTTTTCAAATGATCCACTGAGCCAGGTTTGATCCTAAAATCTGTGGGTTATAAGCCCACCACACTTCAGCTGAGTAATTGGCTTCTGGCTTATATTATTATGTACATAATTTGTACAAGGACATATACATAACCATTTAAGCCATCCAAACTTATATTAAAATGAAACCTTAAATACTAAATAAAACCAAAATTTTATGTAAAGGGGGTTCTTCCATCTTCTTCATTATCCTTCATTCTCCCCTTTTATGCCTCTTTAGTCACCACTTCTGTGCCTCTTAAGTTACCCGCTTTAGCTGTATTTTGTGGAAGGGAGGGTGAGATTCGAAAATCTCCACAAAAGCCATAGTCTATCATATAGTTATATATATAGTTCACAATCATGCAAAAAACAAACCACATGTTCATACAACATTTATAAGATAATAATTCACATCATGAGGTTCTCTCTCAACATTTTTGCACATCACATGGCCATGGACAATAATAAATTGCACAACACACAATTACGTACTTTTACCTGAGTACCACTCAATTACTGAGCATCCGAATGACCATTCTTTGTCAGAACCGGCTATTCTGCAAATCTTGCAAATCAATATCTGTATTCTATTTCACGAGTACTACTCTGTTAAGAGCATACAATCGTTCTTTCTCATAATTGTTTGATCAACGTATCCCCGCAAGCATAACACATATGACACAAACAAGCATGTAGAATTAAATATATAAGAATAAGATAAAAAGGGTTTCTACCTGTCTCTCTTCATTTACCATTACTTTTCTTGATATTCCCTTTTCCAGTCTTCCTCGGGGTGCTCAAGCGTATGACAAATCTTATAAACATACACATATAATATTACGTTAATTATATGTTTATCGAACTTAATTTAGCTCTTCTTTCTCTCCTAACCCCATTTATACCTTTTACATTAATTCTATTTCTTTGAAATTTGAATTTTTCAATAACTTTGAAAAATCATAACTTATTCTATAAATTTCCAAATGCATTGGTTCAAACTTCTATTTGAAGCTCTCTTTATTCTCTTTCAATGGACATTATCATTCACTAATTATGGTCAACACATATTCACAAATCAATGCTCAAAAGTTGCTGCTTGTTAACCAACTGTTCAAATTTTCTAGATTTAAGAACCAAACTTTATTGGTTCATAACTTATGATATACTTGTACAAACAGTTCATTTTAGTACACATTTGAAATCTTATTATGTACTATTTTCTTACCTAATTTTATGGCCAACAAAAACCATTTAACTATTTAAAAACCCACTTAAAGTCAATCGTTTCATCAGAAAATACCATTTCCAATTTTTTTGAACTGATTTGAAAAATTCTTAACCTACACTCCACTCATCCAAATAATGTGCTCTAAGACTTATTTTAAAGCTTGAGATGTTCACTAAAAGATCACCAAATTTCATGGGCGGAAGAGGTCGCTTGACCAGTTTAAAATTCACCCAATGTCAGCTGCTTACATTATAAGTTTTCAAAATCAGACTTTGTTCCATATTTCTAAAACTGTAACTGTTTTAAAAAAAAATTCATTTCCATGGATTCTTGCACTCATAATGACATATACATAGAGAAACAGATTATGGCTTTTCCTTCACTCCCTCTTTAAAACCAAACACTTCTTCCTCAACTTTCAATCCTTAAAGAATGAAGCTGGACAGCAGCACCTGATGCCAATAAATATTCCAACTCATGAACACTATCCTTAACACAAACCTGAAAATATCAACATATAAGCTCTGGAATATTACTCTCAAGTTCAGGTTCTTAGTTCTATTCATGATTAAGTACTTTAAACTGCCCTTTGTCACTCATTTCAAAAGAACACGAAGGCTCATTCCAGGAATAAAAAGGCCATGACTAATCCAAGTCTTGTCTCTCAAATAAACATTTCCAAGTTTCCACTAGTGGAACCATACGGTTCCTTTTTGTTTTTAGCCTCTAAGCAATTAGCAATTATATATTGTTGCCTTTGTCTATATTCGCTTCTTGAATTCAATGCTAAACTTAACAGGCTCGGTGACCACAGAACAGAACCAAATATTTCTCTAACACAAATAATCAAACAAACTTTAAATAGTATCATTTCAACTGTTTAACACCAATGCCGTGGGTCAAAGTATGATTGTGCTTCCATTTACTTTTCTTATAGACATCCAAGGCATTTTATTTTTCCAAAGAGAATAAATTTCTCTACTTCGGTACATCTCCAGAACAGAAGAAATAATCCCCATGAACTCAAAACCAACCATATCAATTGGTCAACACGATCAGAAGAAGAGCAAAGCCATGCAACACCGAAAACAACTCAATACTCAGCTATCCTTCTTATTAAATCATGAAATCGCATCTCAGAGGTCATAAAACAGGAACCCAACTCAGAAACTAAAAACACGTTCCCTCAAACTTACACAATCAGTCAACTTATCATGTGCAAAGTTTGATCAAGCTTGAATAAGTTAATCGGTGAATCTACACTGATTTCTCAATATTTCGCAAACTAAAACCCACCCCATATGAATCGGAAAACAGAGAATGGAGGAGAGTTTGGAGAACTCACCCAATCAGAATCCGTGATTGCATGTGTCAGGACCCTTCCTCCAGTGAGTTTTCACGGCGCCGTCCGACGCTCTCTGCCTTTCGCTCGCTCTGCTCTCTGGCTTTCACTCTCGCTGTGCTGGTCTCCACGGGAAGAGAAGATGGGAATGAATTAAAAAAAAAAGGGAGAATGGCACACAGATACCATGTAAGAGAACTTGTTACTAAAACATTTCTTGAAATATTCAAATTATTACTCACGTCCTGTGGAACTTCAAAGTAATATAATCTAATTGTGAAATTACAATCTCACCCTCATTTATTTGTAATATCTAATTCTAATTTCTCTTATGCTACGTTTGATACGTGGAAGTATTTTTAATGGAAGTGGAATTGGAAGTGAAAGTGAGCTCTAAAATATGTTTGATAGTAAGGAAAAGATGAGATATAATTTTTAATTAAAATATGTACTTATAATACAAAAATACCAAAATACCCTTGCACCAAAAAAAAAAAAAAACTCCTGCCCACGCACGCCGTCAACCATCACTTAGCCATCTACAGCCACCCAAAAAAAAAAATCTCTCCGATAGGCCACCACCACCCAAGCATCCACAGCCATTGTCAACCACCAACACTGGTTCTGGTTCTTCTCAGATGAGGACGATGTCATGAAGCAAAGGGAGGGAGATGAGGATGGTTTTTCTCAGATCTGAAGCTACTAAGAATGTCGTCACCGTCGTCATGGGTGGAGACCGTGCTTGCTAACACGTGGCCATGGGTGCCAATGCTGTCGCCATGGCCGTGGGTTCCGTGGGTAGAGACGACAGCAGCATCTCCATGGCTTGGGTGCTAGTGCCATCGTCGTGGCCGTGGGTAGAGACGGCGGCATCATTTTCGTGGCCTGGGTGCTAATGTCGTCGCTGTGGCTGTGGGTTCTGTGGGTAGAGACAGCGGCAACATCTCCATGGCCTGGGTGCTAACATCAACGGCGACAATGAAGGTGGGATGATAGGAGAGGACGATGAGAGAAAGGCTACAACAGGAGTGAGGGTAGAGATGGCAATGGAGGAAGGAAATGAGGTTGGAATTTGGTTCCACAGGTATGAAGTTGGAACCCGGTTCTATCCATTTTAGGTTCCATGGATTCCATGGAGAACTGGATTCCAACACACCAAACACACAAGATATGGGTTCCAGTTCCAATTCCAATTCTTGAGCTCCACTTCCTTGATACCAAACGAGGCTTAACTTTCCCTTTATTTCCTTCCACGTCAGAAACGCAAGGTGATTGAAGAAGCTTCACGACCTGAAGCTTGAGAAACCCAGCCACATCTACTCCTTCCATCGACATCCATTGCAGCTGTTGTCTTCCTCCATCCATCTTTGTGGTCGCCTATGTGCGCATGTCGTTGATCATCTATTGCTCTCTTCCTCCTTTGCTCAAGATTTCAAATACTGCTCTGTTTCCCTTCTTAGTTGACGCCGGTCACCGCATAAACAGGGGGAGTACCTCTTTTTCTTCTCCTTCCTGATCGTCTTTGTGGGTATGATTGATGGTTTGGGTGCTGCTAGAACATGCAATTTCTTCTTCCTCCTCTTTCGTCACTGTTGTTAAACATTGTGGGTGTGGAGAGTATGTTTGAAAACTCCTCTCATCTGAGCGTTAATAATTTTTTTGCGTATTGTGGTCTTTGTGTGTTGGAGGGATGATAGTGCTTAAATAAGCTTAAAATTTTAAGCCAACAGACTTGATGAATTGGTATGCATTTAGATGCACATGTGGTGTTTGTAAAAATGTGTAGAAAGGAGTTTGGTGATATTAAAACTGTTATAGTCTATGTTTATTTATAGAATGCCCATGAAGCGATCGATGATATGTTGAAAAGAAAAAAGATTTTGTTGGACATGTGAACTGTAAGTGTAATTATAATAATAAATGGTTAGTAGATTGACTTTCAATGCATTTTCTATTTGTAGCCTTAACATTTTACATAGGCGTATTTCAAAGTCTAAGTTCTACTTTGTTAAGTATATAATGATGCAAACTTGTTACCTAATGTAGTCATATTTTATATTATACAGGAGAGACCCTTGTGAAATATTTGATGAACTGGTGGATCCTCTTGGCACTTGTGTAGTGAAAGATCTCCTCCTTGAACTTGAGTACACTAATCCTCTTGACTGAGTCCCTGAGAAAGGCTGCAGAGGATAGTTTTGATTGTGTTGCAAACTTTATCAATTGATTGTAAAGAATTCTGGGAACATGTTTGAAAGTTCATAAATTATGCATCTTCGTTAGTTGGAGTTCAAACATGTTTTCGTTGACAGTTGGAACAACTGATCATAATGCAGACCAATCTGATACTTCAAGAATAGGCAAGAAGTGTGGAGTTGAGATTGTAAATGTTTAGTTAGTTTCTTTTTGCATCATATTATTTACATGGTTTACTTGTAACGATTTCTTTTCCTGATTTAATTTGAGCAATAAAATGTAATCTATTTTGTAAAGGTTGCAATCAGTTATTTGTTGTCATTTTCAGCACCTACAGTTGTCATTGGCTTGCTGGAAACTTGTTAATCCTGCCACTTAAGTTGTCGTTACCTTGCTGTGAACTCGTTAGTTGCTGTTGAAAAACCATTTTAACAAGTAGCTTATTCGGGTGCTTGCAATGACAAGTGGTGGTATTTGTAATAACAAGTGACTTCATATCAATCAAAATCTATAACTTGTCCATTAGACTATAACTGGAATATATTTATAGCATATGCAACTTTATATCATATTATAACATAATATATACATATATATATAACTTTATATGAGAAAATGTATGGGAAAATCGCATTTGAGTCCTGTGGAAGAGAAGAAATGATGAAAAAATCCAACAAAAACTTCACTTGCTAGATAGTTCCAAGTGACATCAGTGAAAGAAATTGTATTTGTGCAATTACCATTGCACCCTTAGCAATACAGAAGCAGAAAAAAGAGAAATAGAGACAAGACAAGATACGGAGAAATAGAGGAGATCTAAGACGCCTTCATCATTCATCACCATCTTTGTCTTTTTCCTTCTCACTCACCATCAACACAATTGCACAGAGAGAAAGTGAGAGAGCAGCTTGGGTGACAATGATGAAGGCGTCTTGACAAGTTGAGCAACTGGAATTGACAAGTGCATGACCCACCATTGACAAGTTTATCAGCTAGGATTGACAAGTCCATTGCCCACCATTGATAAGTTAAGTAACTAGGATTGACCAAGTGTATGACCCACCATTGATGAGTTAAGCAGCTAGAATTGACAAATTCATTACCCACCAATGACAAGTTAAGCAACTGGGATTGACAAGTTTATTGCTTACCATTGACAAGTTTAGCAGCTAGCAACAGGTTTACCTCGATTCAACTCGCTAACCCCTAACCTACCATCTCAATTGGTTTATATTCTGGTTCGGCTTTTCTACTATTTTAATTAAATTATATTGTTTTGATAAGACACTATTTGAGGCTAAAAAAACAAATTGACTTGACTCAAAGTTTGATCATTTCAAACTTTCTTGGGATCAAATTTATGTGGTCCTTATCGGCATCACTATTTCATTTATAGCTGTTTGGATCAACTTAAAATAAATGTTTTTTTAACTTTAAGATATAAAACTCCATCAACATATTTATCCCGCAAAATCGTAACTAATCCAAATGGGCATTTAAATCTAAGCATAACTTTCGTAAAGCACTTCGTGAGAGCATTGTCCAATTTTCTCCTGATTCTATTGTTTTATATCTATTAGAAAAATTATAAATTTTATTAACTATAGTTTAAAATTTAATAACTTTAAGACAAGAAAATTATAAGATGAATCTATCTCTTGAGTTGGATTTCAAAACATATTGTTGTAATTTTTACATTATTACATGTGTTCATTATTTGCGAATTACTCTGGATCTCTCAACCGTTGAATTACAATTGATTGCTGTATTTTTTTTTTCATACTAGACCTTTATTATTTAATTTCAAACCACATGAAGTCTCCGCAAAAATTACCGCTTGGCGAAAAGTATTCTTTTTGCTGTTTTAAAAAAAATCATTCACGTTAATTTTAATTTAAAATGTGATTTTTCTTATTTTTTTTTTATTTTTTTGGGTGGGGCGAGCGTTGGGGCAGGAAGGAAGAGTTTTTGTTGTTGTCCCACATGGCTGGTTTAATGAGGATGGAGCAGTTGGTTGGTGGCTGTTATTGGGATGGTCACTCATCACATCCACCCCTGGCTGGGATGGATGCAAGTATTGTATTTCACTGCGTTATAAAGTCTGTAACATACCAGCGATATGTGGTTATCATAAGAGGCAAAAATGAATAATTTTTGAGGGAGCGTTGATAGTGATAGTGATAAATTTGACCCTTGAATTAACCATTCCTTTTTTATAGAAAAGGAAAAATTCGAAAATTTGATTACTGTATGTTGAGTGTCAAGGCAAAATTCATTTAATTTTTTACATCACTATCTTATTTGATTATTGTTGAGTATTGATAGTGATAATTTTGGAAAAGAATGACAAATAAGAGAAATATGTCTTATATTTAAGATGAAGATCAAATCACATATTAGCTTTTACCCTAATAGTGTGTGTGTGTGTGTGTGTGTGTTGACATTGCAATTTATATAGATGTTAACATCGTTATTGCGTGCTGGACCATCTCTAACCAAATTATAAGCATAGGATTCCAAACCAAACAAAATTTCAATAATAAGTTGTTGGAATGGACGATGACATTATGGTACAGTTTCTGTAAGTGATAAATGTTAGCTTGGCCAAAAAAAAAAAAAAAAAAAAACCGAGAGAGATAGTGATAGCAAATATAATGTATTAGACTATACCTATTTGCTTTATATCCAACTGCATTCAAAGTGTTATTTTTATGTAGATTGGATGCATGTATACTCCCTCTAAACCTTAATATAAAAGTTAAATAATTAATTTTGTAAAGATTAAGAAAATTAGTTAATTAAGTTAGTTATTTTTTTAAAACAATCTATATTGATTTTTCTAAAATGACTACATAATTAGTTATTTTTTGAAAACAAGCTATGTTGATTTGTTTAAAATGACTACATATAAATTTTTGTTACATTAAGTGCAACTAGCTAGATGAAGAGTGTGAAATTAAGGATTGGCGTGTATATTAGTTTTATTAACTTACATTTCATTTTCTAAAGAATGATGATCATCGTGGAAGAAGCATAATTATGTTGAAATGATATCATAAATTATGTACATGTTTATTCGAAATAATGATTCGTTGGGAGAGATTATTCCTAGGAATGCTTATACGGAATTAAAGTTTATGTTAGTCATCAATTAAAGGTTCATGGCTGAGAAAAAAAAATGCAAAATTACAAGTTAGCCCATGTTCATCCGAAGAAAGGAAGAGGAGGGACGGGGGGAAAGAAGGCGTTGGCGGAGAGAGAGTGATGAGTTAATATGTATGAAGTATGGTGTACATAAATTATTCAACTTTAACGGTCAAATTCCCATTTTGGGATGCATGTGGGGTCATATTTCTATGTTTTTAACACTTTTGGGGTGTTATTACTCCTTAAAAAAAATACAGACATTCAGCACTTCAATACAAAAACTTTCATGCACCTTAAAACTAAAAATTAATCAATGAATTAATAATATGGAACTGTAAACACATTAATGTTAAAAATATTAATATATAAACTTAAAATGCTGTGAGCGTATCAAATACTGCATAAATTCATATTAAAATAATTGACAAAACAAGAAAGGAAAGGAAGAAAAATAAAAATAAAAAGTGTAGAATGAGTCCTGGTCTAAGTCAACCTAATTGTTAGGGCTTCATTAAAAATTATTTATTTAATCGGAACTATATCCTTTTTTTTTGGTTTACTATTCTAAGTGTATATCTTTATAATTCCAAACAATTTCAGAAATAATCAAATATAGTACACAACAGAGAAAATTAAGATTGAAAGTAGGCGCACAACTATTGAAAGAAAAGATGGAAACTTAAGAAATATTAAGTATTAGTAACTATGTTTTAGCATTATATTATTGTTTTACTTTATACCTTTTAAAAAATTGTAAGAATAAATATATATTCTCAATTTTGTATTTTCTTATTGTTATAATGAAATAATTTTGTGAGGTATCTATGTATCAAAACTTATGTTTTGAGTAATCATTTTTATTTAAATATTAATATTATATTCTTGTTCATAATCAAATATGATTATTTTTATTAAATTCTATTGTTTAATATGATTGATCTGACTCATGAGTTGATCCCAATCTAATTCACTTACCCTTATCCCACTATCTCAACCAGTTAAATTTAGTCGGTCATTTAATACCTTTAGTAAAGTCAATATTTAATAAATAAAAAGCAAAATTGTATATTAACATTAAAGATTTAATTTGATGGCTTATAAGTAAAATTGAATAAATACAGCAGAGGAGTAACAAGGGCCAAGGATATCAAAGGTGGGCTTTGGGGTAGATGGGGACAATAACTTTGTCATAAAAACATGAGAAAAACAAATTAATGGACTCGACTCGAAATTATATAATTTCAAACGTTCCCTAATCATATTTAAGATGAACTACTCGTCGGTTGTCGTTAAAAAATTAAACAAATTGACTTAACTCAAAGTTTGATCATTTCAAACTTTCTTGGGATCAAATTTATGTGGGCCTTAGCTATTTCATGTAGTAGCTGTTTGGACCAATATAAAATATGCGTGTTTTAAAAACATGAGACAAACAAATTAATGGACTTGACTAAGTTAGATAATTTCAAACGTTCCCTAATCATATTTAAGATGAACTACTTGTCGGTTGTCACTAAAAAATTAAACAAATTGACTTGAATCAAAGTTTGATCATTTCAAACCTTCTTGGGATCAAATTTATGTGGGCCTTAGCTATTTTATGTAGTAGCTGTTTGGATCAATATAAAATATGCGTGTTTTAAAAACATGAGACAAACAAATTAATGGACTTGACTAAGTTAGATAATTTCAAACGTTCCCTAATCATATTTAAGATGAACTACTTGTCGGTTGTCACTAAAAAATTAAACAAATTGACTTGAATCAAAGTTTGATCATTTCAAAACTTCTTGGGATCAAATTTATGTGGGCCTTAGCTATTTCATTTAGTAGCTGTTTGGATCAATATAAAATAAACGTTTTTTGTTTTTTTACTTTGCATGATAAAACTTTTTAAACTTAGTTATCCCGCGAAATCACTTGTCCACAACTGATTCAAATGGAATTTTAATCTAAGCATACATTCTACGCAGCATTTCATGAGAGCATATCATCCAACTTTCTCACTAATTATTAAAGTACTCTTCTAATTCTATTTATAAATTATTTTCAGCATGTTTTATAGGATTAAAAAAAATTTAAACTTCATTAATTCTGTTTTAAAATTGAACAAACTGTCAACTTTTTTCTGTTTAATATACATCACATCACATGAGAACATACTCAGCAATAACATAATAATAAATTAAGTACAAAATTATTATATTAAATAAAAAATTTCTCCTTCTACATTATGAATAGAACTGAAAAAAAAAATTATTTTCTCTATGTCCTAACACCAATTTCCAATATAAAACACTTCTTAACGTTACAAGAGTACTTAGCTAGACCGGTGCTCATCTCATCTTGGCTAGAATTTGAGATCTCAAACTTCAGGTGAGTTCATAATCGATCTGTATTTCTTTTCTTACTTTGTCTTTACTTAACTGTTTCTCTATTATGGTATAGCTAACATAATTAATATATAGAATTGAAGAAATCACATTGAGAAGGCACCACAATGGATTAATTTAAAAGGGAAAAAAAGAATTTTGGGGTGAGAGTTGAAGAGAACACTCATGAACACACAACCACATAATTTACACAAGTAAATTCGAAATTGATAGAATATCCATAAGTCAAGTCATTTTGTATCTATAAGGAAGATATGCTTGTCAAATAGATGTGTGGTAATATTGCTTTGTTTTTCACACTTTAGAGTGTTATTAATCTTAAAAATTTCTGGATACTTAACGCTTCTATGCAAAAACTTCTATGCGCTGTAAGCCTTAAAATTAATCAATCAATTAATAATATGGGATAATAAACATGATTAATGTTAAAACGCTGTGAGCGTAGGTATCAAATACTGCATAAATTCATATAAAAATAATTAACAAACCAAGAAATTTGAGTAAAGGATTAAAAAAAAAAAGCGTATGTGAGTCCAGGTCTTAAGTCAACCTAATTATTATGGGCTTTATTAAAAAGTATTTATTTAATCAGAAAGTAAATTCTTTTTTGTTTACTATTCTAAATATATATCTTTATAATTCTTAACAATTTCAGAAATAGTTAAACATAGTACTCAATACAGAAAATGAAGAATGAAAGTAAACGCACAACTATTAAAATAAAAGATGGAAAATTAAGAAACATTAAAGTGATCGAATAATTAACCTTTTCACCTCAAATATTTATACCATACGCGAGACTAAACGAAATATAGGAGAGGAAAATATTTCCAGTCTGTCTTGTTCCAAAATATTTGGTGGTTTCGTGTATAGTCCATTGGTTATGTGAGTGACGTGCCTCAGACTATTACAGCTGTACTAACTACCTTTCTATTCAGCAATAAGTTCAACCACAGACAACTTGTCATTGTATAGGAATATATATGTGTGTGTGTGTGTGTGTGTGTGTAGCCACACACATATAGGCTCCTTCCTTGCTTCCGAAAGCAGTGGCAATCTTTGAGCTAGCCACTTCTATTCATTTCTCTCTTCCTCTTTGCTATACATAAAGTCTAAAACATGAAAAGCAGATCGTCTCTTCTGTGGATGCTGGCTCTGTATGTGTTTGTTTGGTTCATCACTGTTAGCGACTCAGCACAGTCTGTTGCAGAAGGTGATAAATCAGGTAATCAACCATATATATATTTATATATATATTCTACTCGAACGAAGTGCTATTTAGAATAATTAAGAAATGTACTTCTGGTATTTATTGTAAGGGGTTAATATGGTTAAATCATGCATATTGATCTTAGTTATAATATGGTTAAAGTTGTTCAAAAGTGATATAATATTTCATTAATGTCTCTATTAATTAAACGAATGGAAACATCGATCATTTCCACTATTTACCTAGATTATTTCTAAAGGAGTTGTATACTCGTAAGGAACATCCAAAGTGATTTGCATCGAGGTACAATCTGGTTTCAGAAAGTTGATTTGCATATATCCATGCTGATTTTACTAGACATCTCGTTAAGTGCATCTTTTCGTGAGAAAATGTCAATTCTTTTTCCCCCCTTTTGAATTGGGAAAGGCATACAAAAGTTGCTATAAATTTGGAGATTAGATTTCTTTTATTAAAATTTCATATCCTTTCATGTGTGTATGGAGATGGAAGGAGTCAAAAGATCTGTACATATCAGAAAATGTCGGTTTTATTTCACAAGAAAACTACTGGGAAAAACTAGATTTTTTTTTTTTTAGAAAGGGTTCTTAATTTTCTTTCCACAACCTTTTATAATGGGAAAAACATGTGAAAAAGGTGCAAAACCAAGGAGCTGAAGGTTAGATATGCGGGTTCAATGACTAATGGGACCTTGTTAAATCAGCTTATAATATTTTAGACTAACAAGACGATCCAACGCATCATGAAAATTTGTATGCACCAGAGCTATATAGGCATGAGTAAACAGATTAATTATCCGACTCATAAATAAAGGCAGGTTTATTAGAAAAAATGCTCATTTCCTACCTATTTTACTTTTAACCGAGGTTATTAAACCCAGACTAAACCTGTTAAGTTAACCTAATCACCCAATTGGTCCGATCAGGCCTTCAACCAGTATGTGTTTGACATGGGGTGAACCTATGTAACCCTAGTCATAATCTGGATAACTCGGAGCAACCTGGGTCAAACATAATTTTTTAAAAAAAAATTCTGAATTTTAATTTTTAGCTATGATGAATTTAGATGTCATCACTCAAAGGATTTTTAGTTTTTATTTTTTGGATTACTAAATTAGACTCTACTAACTATTAAGGACAATATTAATTCAAGTGTTTTATTATTTTGTTATTTTATAGCTTTTAATTGATTGTATGAACAATTTTATTGCAGTTACAATCAAACAATTATGAGAAACATATATGTATCAAAACATTATGTTTTGAGTGGTCATTTTTATTTAAATGTTATTACATTAACCAGTTTAACCCACAGGTTAACCCCGATCTAACCCATTGACCCTTGACCCACTGTGTCGATTAGTTCAAAATTTGGTCCTGGTTTAATTACTGGCATGTTTGGTCAAATACGTTGCACAGTATAAAAAATTAGGTAGATACTACACTTTTGAAAATATTTAGACAAATGCTATAGTCAAACTCGTTCTTCAGGTGAACAAGTTTAAATTTGTACTGAACTCGTTCACTTGAAGAACGAGTTCAGTACAACTTTTTTTTTATTAAAAAAATCCCAAATTTGGGGTATCTTTTTTTTAATTTAAAAAATCCCCCCCAAACTCGTAATACATATGTATATTAGAATAAGTTATAAAGAAAGAAATAATCAAAAAATTTTATTGGATATGTAATAAATAGAAAAGACAATTGAAATATTTTTATTGGAGATAATATGAATGATGTGATACTCCAAAAGTATCTAATTATTTTTTGTAAAAAAATTTGTTACTAAATTAGTAAATTATAATTGTCCTATCGTTAACAAGAGCATAATAATTTTGTGTTAAAAAATGACATTGTTTTATAAAAAGCGAAAGAGTGTATAAATTATAAATGCAAGGTTTTTCATTTTTCATGTCTATCTTTTTATCAAAATAATTTATAAGAATTTAATTTTTTTTAAAGGGATAATTTGGAGGGATTTTTAAAATAATAACTTTGTTTTGCTGAAAATTGATTTAAAAACAATTTTTTTTAATTTGGGGGAGGAGGGGTGGGGGAGGGGGTGCGGGACGTGGGATGGAGGAGGTGGTGGGCCCCCTTGTTCACCTGAAGAACGAGTTTGACTGTAGCATTTGTCTAAATATTTTCAAATATGTAGCATCTGCCTAATTTTTTTTACTGTGCAACGTATTTGACCAAATCTGCCTTTAATTACCTTGCTTTCAATAGTTTTTTAAAAACATACAAGTCAATTATTTGGATGTTATAATAAGAGATGGATGGAGTAATTGATATTGTTTCAAGGTGAGTTCAAATCCCATAGCTAGGACCTTAAATTGGTGGGATGATTTGTAAATGTTCTTGTAAGTGTTCTTTAAGCATGGAGGCATAACCCTGACCTTGCTAAGCCTATGAGACCCAACTCATCAAAATTCTTATGTAATAAAAAAAGGATTATACTTAGTTCCAATCCTTTACATATGTTACGTCAAGTTCTTCAATTAAACATGATTATATATCTTGATTTTGAAATATTGTCCATCAATTTTAAATTCACATGGTTATGTGTCATTGGAGTCCGTAAGTTTTCTCTTTAAAAACGGTGCTTCCTTGAAGTAATGGTCAAGTGACCTAACAGGCTAAGACCAACCATCTTATAAAAACATTTATGGTTGTAGGTTTCATAAGCATAGACTGTGGAGCAAGTAGAGATTATGTGGACGAAGCGACAGGGATTTGGTATCAAACAGATAAAGGCTTCATTGAGAGTGGAACACCTCAAGGAGTAGCCCCCAATGTTGACTTCTACTCTCATGCTCCGACCATAAACCGGCAACTAATGACACTGAGAAGTTTCCCAGAAGGAGAAAGAAACTGTTACAGTCTGAAACCAAAACAACAAGAGAGTCAGAAGCACAAGTATTTGATTAGAGCCATATTTGCTTACGGCAATTATGACCTCAAAAACCAACTTCCTGTGTTCAAGCTTTACCTAGGGGTCAATTACTGGACCACATTTCCAGTATCTTCTTCTGATGGTATTTCCCCAATCTATCCGTATGAGGTGATAATGGAGTATGATGATAACAGCACAGAGAATATGGTCCAAGTGTGCTTGGTGAACATAGGACAAGGCACTCCTTTCATCAACTCTTTGGAATTAAAGCCTTTGAACTATTCTCTCTATCCCTCTCCTCTTCCCCTTATTATTGATGAGTTTAATTCTTTAAGAGTCGACTTGAGCTCTGGGTTCCTTCGCACCTGGTCCAGGTATTATCTTTCAACCTTGCACTCACTTTTCCCAATTGTCTTCCCCAATTTTTTTTCTTGATTCTATATATATATTTATATAGGCACACGCGCACACCCCCAACCCATTCATAGCGTAAAGTGAGAAGAAACTTTTTAACCTATTTATAATCTAAATTATTAAATTTTTCATAAGAATGTACAATGACACCCTTTATTTATTGTTATAATGATATATTGACTATGCTATCTATAGTACAAATTGATCAGGAATAAAGTTGAAAAATTGTTAAATTTTAAGTACATGTAATAAAGTTTAAGTTTTGTTAGTTGAAATATATTAAAAGTAATTTATAAATAAAATTGGAAGATACATGTATTTACATACTTCTAATTATCAGCTAAATGGGAGATACATGAGTTAGCATCATTTATTGTTTCTAATTTCAAATCAATCTTGAATACCTTTAAGTAATATTATCTTATTTTTAAAGTTTATCTCTTTAATTTATATGTTTTTCCAAAAGTTTAATTATTTTCCCTCTATATCCAAAAGTGTAAATTTCACAAACGGATGTATGGATATCACTAATGATATTGAATATAATATGCCATATGGTATGTAATTTTTGCTTAACTACTTTTTTTTTTTTTTGGGAAATATAGGTACGAAGACGATATATACGGTCGCTTGTGGTGGACTAATGCTTATGATAATTGGGATGTCTTACAAACAAGTGTAGAAGAAGCAAAGGCAAATGACTCCATTTATGAACTTCCATGGGAAGTATTACGAACTGCATCACTACCCCGCAATAATTCCAATCTCTTAACTTTAAATTGGACTATTAACGATGTATCCCCACAATATTATTTGTTCCTGCACTTTTGTGAAATTGAAAAGCTTCCTCCTGGCCACAAGAGGATCATCAATGTCACTTTTGGTGATGAAAATTCTTCCCCTCAACAACTTACTCTTGAATATTTGAAGCCAATTACCCTAAGCTCCAACAAGATCACTAACGGTAATTATATAAGCTTCACAATTAGATCAGCAGCAAATGATTCAGACGCTCCTCCTATCCTAAATGCTTTTGAAGTTTATCGAGTCCTCCCGCAACTAAATTCCCCCACAGCTGCACAAGATGGTGATTCCTTCATTGTTACCTTTTCATCATCATTTGTTTGCCTTGGTTATTAATAATTGTTTTTTTAAATAATAACTCTGACTTGGCTGTTCCCTGTATTATTGGGAATTATATATATACATATAGTTAAAGCCATCATGGAAATCAAGCGTATCTATGGGGTCTCCAAAATCGGTTGGCAAGGTGACCCATGTGTTCCTTCTCACTTAGCTTGGGACTGTTTGAATTGCAGTCATGACAGTAATATAAGAATCATTTCATTGTAAGTTACATTTCAATACCGCTCGTGTTTGATCTGTTATATTTGAAGCATATATACATTCAAGAACTATATAGCGTTAGGATTTTATATTCTAATATACCCAAAACCTTGCCTTTGGTCTTTACTTATGATGAGCTTTTGATTCCCTTCCGGAAAAATTGTGTAACACACAAAAATAAATTGCAGGAACTTGAGCTCAAGCAAACTCACTGGAGTAATAGCTCCATATTTTGCTCGTTTGGAAAAATTGGAGTCCTTGTAAGTTGTTTCATTAGATAAAATCTAAACATTATTTATTCAAATACTATATCAATTAATTACGTTGTTAGGTATTACGAATAACTTTTGCGTCTTTCTCATAGGGATTTGTCAAACAATGAACTGACTGGTCCACTACCAGAATTTCTTGCAACTCTTCCTAATTTGAAATCCATGTAAGACTTAACTAATATTATTGCATCACAGCTTTCATTCTCGGATTGTGAAACCAAGTATCTTATATTTCCATTCTTTTTTTCCCATCTTACAGTAATGTTACAGGGAATAAGCTCACGGGTCCAATTCCCAAGGCTTTGAGGGAAAAGGCTAATTTAGAGCTAAGGTTTACATTTCTCCATTATCAAATTATGTTTTACTTGGCTTGAAATTATGATAGCACCTATATGTTAGCAAACTAACGTGAACTTGTACGGCATCAAAGTTTTCACCTCTTTCAACAAGTGCATTTTTTAGAATTCAAAATTGTGTTGTCCTCAATGAGAGAGAAATTTCTTACTTCATATGCTTGGTACACATTATGCAGGTTTATATGAAATGGAGTTTTTATAACTTGAGGACCAAGATCAAAATGGGAGTTAAATTGAGGGCATTATTAATCCATTTTTTAAATATATTAAAAATGATATTATTATACAAATACTACTCAAGGCTAACTAACAACACTGCTCTATTTTACCAGTGTGGGCAACAATCCAGGTCTTTGCCCGTCAAGTTCATGTAAAGAAGTGAAAGACACAATAAGTTTGTGATTCCACTTGTTGCATCACTTTCGACTTTGGCCATTGTCACTGTTCTTATTGTATCTTTGGTGATATGGAGATTTAAAACGAAAACAGGTATTGGATATGATTTTATATATGTATGCTATCACTTGTTGATGTGTTTCAAGATATTTAACTTAACAATTTGCAGTTTTGTCCTCCGAGCATCGGAAGAAGAAGAATGTTCTAACAGCAAAGAATCAAACTTTTTCTTACTCAGAGGTTCTCCATATCACAAACAATTTTGAAACTATAATCGGAGAAGGAGGGTTCGGCAAAGTTTATCTGGGTACTTTAGAAGATATGCATGTTGCTGTGAAGTTACTTTCCCCATCTTCAAGGCAAGGGTATAAGGAATTTCAATGGGAGGTTAGAAATCAAAGTCAAAAGTGATATTTAGTGTTCAGTTTTCGTTTGATGACTCAGTCCTGAATTTAGGTAATAATGATTGGGCTAACTTTTATACATTTAATATGATATGTTTAACTTTTATCTTTTAGGCTCAACTCTTAGCAGTCATTCATCATAGAAACTTAGTTTCACTTGTTGGGTTTTGCGATCAAAACGACGTCAAAGCATTGATTTATGAATATATGGACCTTGGAGACCTAAGCGGATTCCTGTCAGGTTTGTCTTATGGCCAAAACTTCTCTTTATTGTATGGTTGTTGGCGCACAACTTTGCCGTTGATTTCTTGCCTTAATTAACTTAAAAAACACTAAAATGAATCCTGTACTTTGACTTTCTCAAACTCACTTCAGTCGTCCTTGGATTTTCAAGCTTACATCATATTATGCACAAGCTAAAGTAGTTATTATTCAATACAAGAGAACCCTCCGCAGAGTGTAAGTATTCTGGAAGTATAGCCTAAGCAAGCAGAAACAATCCCTCACTGTTCATTCGAGGGAAACTATAAACAGACCCGATTACACATAACCCTCTCTTACATATCAATATTACGCACCCTTATGTCCAACGTACTACTTCCTCTGACATAAATTATAGTTTTTGGGATTTTCACGGGGCACATCTCTTGATTAACAAATTGATGTTTATGTGTCAAAACCCCTTCTACGAGAACCAATGGTCTAATGGCATTATTTGGGTATCCTTAATATATCTTATCAGAAATGCTACTCAGATCGAGCGATCTAATATCAAATTCCTTGACTGTCAAACGAACATATATGCTTTCCTCTTTTTCGAAGGTCCATTTCCCCGAATTTCTACTTTTGATTCTCATTCTCATAAAATGATATTATCATTTATCCATCCTTGACATTACCGCTCTGCTGCCCAACTCCATCAACAGCTCTCTATATATTTCAAAGTTTGTTGAATAACTACAGCATCATGTACTTATCTTGTGTTAGGATCTAAAAATTAACTACAGAAAAATAACTTAACGCAGTATTACTGAACTATTATGAGCTATGCTTAATGAAAGTTCACAATACAAACATACTTCACAATCTCTTAATAAGATAAAAGGGAAAGCTATGGGATAATAAGAATATGGAAAACTGAGGGGAAACAACAGTCATAGTTTGTAGAAGAAAGAAAGAGGAAGAATCCACTATCAAGATGACTATGGCCGGAGACAGAAGGAGAGACGCCAGCGAGGACAAGAGGATCTTCAGAGGGAAAGTTTCATGACAATCTTCACTGCCTCCAAACCTTCTTGCTTCATCTATATGCTTCTTTCATGTGATCCTATACATATCCCTAAGCGCAATAGTTTCATGCATGCCCAATAATCTCCTCTTATGGATTCATTATATCTTGATCAACAAATTGATATATGCTTGCAGAGAAAAACCAAAACGTTCTAAAGTGGAGTGAGAGAATTCAAGTTGCTGTTGATGCAGCAAAAGGTTAGAGAATCTGTGACCTTTATTCCTATCTCCTTAACAATCACATTACATTTTGTCTTAATTAACTTGCATAATCTAATTAATGATTTTTGCAGGACTGGAATATCTTCATAATGGTTGTAAGACTCCTATAATCCATAGAGACTTGAAGCCATCCAACATTTTATTAAATAAATCCATGGTAGCCAAAATTGCTGACTTTGGATTGTCCAGAGCATTTATGAATGAAATAGATTCTCATTTATCAACTCAACCAGCTGGTACATCTGGTTATATTAATCCTCAGTAAGTGATTTCATTTAATCAATGAAGAAATATATTCATACTGATCAATTTCTGCAACACTATATGTCATTATATATATATATATATATATTGTGGGTGTCATTTGTCACACCCCTTTATATACTCAGCCCAATCTAGACTTCTTAATTATTAGGCGCAGCTATTCTAAGCGTATAAATTCTGTTTATGTAAAACAGTCTTTTACATACTTTCCTTAGATTGGGCTTTTCTGAAAAATTTTGAATTTTTTTTTTTATATAATAACCTTTAATTTTTCTAACGTGCTAGATTTGATCCTGGGTTCATTACTCTTTATTGGCAGCTTAAAAACAGCTTTTCCTTCATAAACCATTCTCCTCATGTCTACCTTCTGTCTCGGATTAATGTATACATAATTTATACAATCATATATACATACCCATCTAAGTCATTCAGAGTTATATCAGAATAAAACATTAAACTTCTTATTAAATTAAAATATATGTAAAGGGATTCTTCCATCTC
>QFDD01000665.1:0-40875 GCA_006871305.1 Vachellia collinsii
TGCCTACGGGCAGCGAAACAGGGACAATACCTCAAGATGTTACAATATGCTGACCGGAAGTCTGGCTTTGATACCATTTGTAACATCTCAGAGCCCTCCCTTGTAGATATTGTCCCTGTTGCAAACAAAGCGGGGTTTTGTTTCCCTAGAGTTCTACAATACCTCAGAAAACACGTCTACAAGGGGAAGGTATCCACACCCTTATAAGGAGTGCTTCGTTCCCCTTTCCAATCGATGTGGGACTTCACAACTTTATGGTTATTTTACCTAAAAATTTTCTTCCGAAAATACTTTTTGCGGATTTTCTAATTACTGGACCAATTTAGTGTCAATAAAAATTCCCATAATTCTTTTTCTCTTATTACCATTTTTCCTTCCTCAATTCCCATTCTTGATGTATCTTTAATTAATTTCCAAAGAAAACCATATTTCGGGGTTTTTTGGGCTTCTTTTTCATCCGTTCCAGCAGACTGCTTCTAATTTTTTCTTGGAATCAATTGTATAAAATACTACAATTCTTGAGCTATTTTTCCTTGCTTTGAAATAAAATATTTGAGGCCTTTGGGTATTTTAAATAATCATTTTTGACTAATTATTTTATTAAATAGCCAAATATTTTATAAATTTTAAAATTCATGCAAAAGTTATTTATGTCATTTTGACTTAAACCTGGCCTCAATTACTGATCAATGATTTTCTCTCTATCATCAGGGGTTCTGTAAAATTTTCTAATATTTTGGTCAAACTTTGACCAAAATGTCCATTGACTTTTCTTAATTTACCAAAATGCTATTGAATTTCTAAAATGACAATTTGGTCCTTTTTCAAAATAAAACTTTGGTCCTTTACTTTTCAAAATATCCATTTTGCCCTAACCTTTTTTTTTCTACATTTGGCAAAATGACTCTTTTGTCCTTCCTGTACTTTCTACTTCCACATATATCATTTTCTTTCACATTGAACCTTTCCTCTGTTGAATCAAATGCCACATAATTTTCAAAAAATCTTGTTAGAGGCCAAGGAACTTCACAGAACTAGATTTGGTAGAATACATCATCCAGGCTCGCCCTTGGACTTCTAGCTCCAAATTCGGAATATGACATTATATAAGTGATGAGGTCCTCAAATTTTATTCACAGTGTTTTGATGACTTGAGACATCTTTCAACCGTCACCATCTTATTGATGATTGTCTCAATGCTAGTCCGTCAACATCAGAAGTTTGTTCCCTCTTGATAGGAAACTAGTTGGAGGATTTATATACTCTAACCTAACTCCTTTTAAGACGCCACAAGCACAAATATATGTTTGCATATACTATAGTCAACTTGATCTTTTCATTCAGTGAGAATCAGTGCTAACTTTTTTTCTACTTATATTTATCACTTCACCTTGCCCATTGCTCAAGTAATTGCTTACCACTATGAAAAAAGCTAACATTTGTAGCGATTACTTTGTAGTGATTCATGTAAACGCTATTAAATCATGAATTACTTGATTAAATCACACTCATCATATAATAACATTTTTAGTGGAGAATAATTATATTATAATATATTATATTATAATATAATAATATATTTTATTTTATTATATGATGAGTGTGAGACAACCGGTTATATTATATTATATTAATATATTATATTATATAATATAATGTGGAGACGGACGAAGCAGCGTGGAGGGGTTATAAATACCCCCTCCTTCCCTTCATTTCTTCACACCACAGTGAAGAGTGAAGAGGCGAAGGAGCAGATACAGCTGAGTTCTGTTGAGATAATTTGGATTGGTGTGTGTGACCCAAAACTTTGAATTGTACTCTTGGCTCTTAAAGTTTTCAAGATTTAGCGTGGAGTTGAGGTAACTGGGGTTAATTTATTTTATATGCACTTTATGGACTGTAAAGTATTTTTGAAACCTTATTTTCTTTTATAATATTTATATGTGCTTTTGAAGATCATGCATATGTTTGAATATTTATATATATTAGTGAAGCAGAGTATTTTCCAACGTATATGTATGGGTTGTGATTATGATTGAGATTATTGATATTGAAATGATTATGAGTATGTGAATTGTTATTGTTGTGGGTTGCCAATAAAAGAAATATACATTATACTGATGATATTATATTATTATATGGGATATATTGGGTTGTGTGGAAGAAACTTTCAAATTTCAGCGCAGCATTTAGTAGGGCTTTAGGAACCATTACAAATTCAAGCAAATTTTGTTCAAATATGAAAATTTTGATTTTTCCCTCTGAGAATTTGTATCGGTTCTTAAACCGCTACAAACTGCCTTGTAGGTCCGCTGTAGGAGCTGGAAGTAGATTGTCTTGACAATGTCCCTTTGGGTCACTGGGCACGATTTTTCTAGCACAGGATGTCACTGGAGAAAAGGGTCGTTTCTTGATGACCTACGTAGAGCCGTGCTCGTAGGACAATTCATCATACTGCTTAGTCGAAGTTGTTCTCATGCACCTTCATAGAGATAGCACAATATAAATTTGAATAGGATTTGTGGCTGTTCCCTAACGACGACTAAATGTGGTTCCAAAAATTCAAATTTCCTTTCCCATGCCCACTAAATTTTAGTGCCAACAATTAGTAGCAGTTTAGTAACTACTACTAATTCATATTTTCATCCCTAATCTGACCACTTAGTAGTTGTTTTTGAATTAGTGCAATCTTAAAAAATAAAATTGAAGTGCCTATTTTAGCTAGTAACAGTTTCTAAACCGCTAAAAAATGTTCTTTGACATCCCCCATAGGTGCTGCATTTTTGCAGCAGACCGTCCGTTTCACTACAAACATAGTATTATTTGGTTGGATCGTTTTTACGCTAGATTTAGCAGCAATTTGGTCAACCACTCCTAATGCTGTTAATATCGCTTAAAACCGCTACAAATACTGCAAAAACCTTTTTTAAGTGAAGGACATTAAACTGGCACACAAAAAGGATACAGATTTCTATGGTTGTACAAGCTGGTGTTAATTTTTTTTTCGGGGGGGGGGGAGTGGGTAAGTATTTCTTTTGTGGAGATAAAGAATTATATTATTATGATGGATACGAGTGATGGAAAAGGAATAGAAGCTTGAGTGTCTTTGACATTACATGATATGGCCTTAGTGGAGAGAAGCCACTGTTGAAATTTATTATGGATATTTTATATACATTACTGTTTTTTGATATTGTATCAAGATATTGTGACTATATTTCATTTGATTTGGTTATATTCTAGATTTAGTCTATTAATTTATTATTTGTCTTATGATGGCTTATTCGTTCTCTCATTTATTAAATTGACTATTATTATTCCTTCAACTTTTATCATGGTATCAAAGCCAACAACTCGGACGGGGGAAACAAGAAGAGGAAAAGAAGAAGAAAACGAGATAATGAGTGGATTTTAATCACCACCGATCCCAAGAATAGAAACCGAAGATACATTAAAGCCTAACATTTTCGTCTCTATTTGACCTTTAAATTGCACGCAACCTACTTTACACTTTTCTCACATGCGCAACATGGTTTTTATTATATTTAATCGTAGCTTAATTATTCTCATTTTGTCAACGCTATAATTTATTTCAACTTAAATTATCAATTGAAAAATTAACTCCGATAAAAATTGGTTTGAGTTTTGCTATGCTGGCTCAAAATATCAGGGCTCTAATCCCTTTGCCTGTTCACAATTGGCAACGCTAATATTTTCAAAAACTTATGACATAGCTGGCCTGGTGCGCAGTTGAATCTGATTGGCCATTAGCTGCAGTCTTCTTCAGCTATTTTAAATTCTATATATCGATCTTTGGAATCCATATGCTGGAGTATAATATTAATTCGTCGCATGAAAATCCTATCTTATCTATCATACTCCTTCATTTAATGAAATTGGATCAATCAAAAAGTGATGCACATGCAAAGGCATTAAAGCCTTGAGAATTAGAGCCATTTTAGCAAAATCCAAACCAGTATCATGGAGCCACAAAATATGAGGGTAGAGTTTGTGTGCAAACAAATCATTAAGCCATCTTCTCCAACACCCCAAAACCTTAGAACTTTCAAGCTCTCTTTGCTTGACCAGATTCATCCCATGATTCACATTCGCATGCTGTTTTTCTATCCCAACAACATTGTAAACGAAGATGTGGCTAATATGGACAGGTTTGAAAGGCTAAAGACGTCATTGTCTGAGACTCTAAACCACTTCTATCCACTGGCAGGTAGAATCAAAGACAACAAAGTAATCGAATGTAACGATGAAGGTGTCGAATTTTGCGAGGCTCGTGTCCATGGCTCCGTCTCCGACATCCTTAAACAACCTGGTGCCTACTCTGTACACGAGTTTTTGCCAGTCGATCATGCCCATTTAGGAAGTGGATTTTTGATGAACGTTCAAGTGAATTTGTTTGATTGTGGAGGTTTGGCTGTTGGTGTGTCCTTTTCTCACAAGATCGCTGACGCTTCAACGATTGGTTCCTTCATTAAGGCATGGTCTTGTACAGCTGTTGGGTGTATGAATGAGTCTATGCTTCCAAAGTACGTTATGGAATCTCATTTCCCTTCCATGGAGTTCTCAATTGATCTACTATCTTACGAGCTCAAACTCTTCAATTTCATCACAAGAAGGTACTCTCTAAACAACTTTTCTTTTTTGATTTTGAACTTACTTGATGTTTTGTTGAAAAAGTTAAAATCTTGAATTAGAAGAATTAAAGTTTCTTTTTTTTTTCACATGGCAAAGGATCTTGTTTTTGTTATAAAAAAAAAAATCTTTATTTGAGAGACCAAGAAGCGTAACTTTAGACACTTGATTGGCTTTAGTATTATACTCCTTGAGTCCTTGATATAAGACTCATCACTTTAGTAAAGATATTGAATTATAAAATGAGTTTTATATTAAGAACCTGAAAAGTAATTTAAATATGCACAGATGTATTTGTCAAGTTAGATTTGGGGGCTTTTTTTTTTCTCTTTTTTCAACTAAGTATTAATCTAAGGTAAAACGATGGGGAAGATACCTCCAAAAACTATTACAGCTTTACCACTACGTTAGAAATGAGTTTCATTTAAGATAACTAAAAATCAATGACCTTCACAACTTCACATATTTCTCAACTTAACTCCGATTACAATAAAATAAATAATTATATTTGTATGTACGTAGGTACGTGTTCGAATCTTCAGAGATCTCAAAATTGAAGGCCAAAGCTTCATGCGAACAGGTGGAGCAACCAACTAGAGTGGAAGCAGTATTGGCACTAATATGGAAATGTGCAACATTAGCCTCAAGAACAAACCTAGGAATAACCAAAAGACCCTCCAAGGTAGCCGAATTAGTAAATATTCGTAAAAGGTTAAACCCACCTTTACCTCAGACCTCTTTTGGAAACTGCACCACTAACTTCATAGCAGAAGCAAAAGGGAACAATGAAAGTACAGACATGGACTTACAAATGTTAGTAATTCAGCTAAGGAAAGCTCTTGAACTATTTGTAAAGGAGCGTGCTCATAAACTTGGAGATAAAAATGATGCTCCCTCAATATTAATTGAGAGATTGAAGGATGTAATAATGCCGTACAAAGAGGGCATAGATCACTATATGTGCTCAAGCTGGTGTCGTTTTGGGTTTTATGAAGCAGATTTTGGGTGGGGAAAGCCCAAGTGGGTGAGTATTCCTTCTTTGCCTATACCGAACGCAATTCTTCTTATGGATACGAGTGATGGAAAAGGAATAGAAGCATGGGTGGCTTTGAGCCAACAAGATATAGCTTTAATGGAGTGTAACCATGAATTGCTTCAATTTGCCTCCTTGAATCCAGCTATCTTATAGAATAATAAAAGCTAAGGTATTGAGCTAGGAGAAATACTTACATACTCTCGGAGTGCCACGTCATTCATACTCTGTCCAATGAAAATGTTCCAAATGTTCTCTATTATGGATCTCGTATCCCATAAATTTCTCTTAATTATTCCTCTTTTTCTATAATAGACATCTATTGTAATGAATTATGGAAAAATGAAAATAATCAAGAGAAATTTATGGGATATGAGATCACAATAGATGACACTTGGAACATTTTCAATGAACAGAGCATGGATGACATGACACTCCGGGAGTATGTAAGTATTTCTCTTGAGCTAGTGAGATATGGAATAATGGATTATTATGATTTTTCATATATTTAGAATATTTACCTTTACTCAAGATTATTTAGGTTTAATGTTGATTTATTATCATATTTTATTATTAATTTTAATTTGTATTTTATTCTATATTTTTAGAATGTTCTGTTATTAATTTATAAAGTTAAATTGAGATATATGATTTCAAATCATTTGCTTTTTAAACCTTATGATCAAATAGATATATTATTTAGTTTCTCTCCTCCCTATGCGTCTAGTTTCCCCTCCTTCTTGTTATCCTCCCTCCTCTCTAGTTTTTATATCTCTCTCTATTCTCTCCCATCTCCCCTTCCCCACGCATCAGATAGTATGTCCTTCCCTCCTTTTATTTTAGGGTTATGGTGCATCAAGCATGTTGAATATCTTTCCAAATTTGTCCCATACCCTAAAATCTTTTGTGATATATCAAGTGCTCTAAAGTATTTTTTAAATGCTTTCAAAACACACCGCTCTAACATAACTCAGTTCGTCACTGTTTTTTTTTTTACCTGAAGTTTGTCACTGTTTAAAAACTTCCATTAAGGTTATTTGTAATTAAATAAACAACTTAAATACTACAGTAAAACTGTAAACATATATTCAATCATAAATAATGATCAGGCCATATTTTATTGAATATCTATAATATCTAGATATAATTCAAATATTGAAAATATAATATAATATCTAATATTCTCCCACTTTTGTTTAAAAGAGCTGCAGTTGACTGCAGCTTTCACGTGATTAGGATATATAGAGAATGAAAAATATTAAACAAAGGTCATTTGTATTCCATCCATATTGACTTACAATTTACAGTGATAAAGAGGGTCCGGTGCTACAGTTTAGGAGGAAAGGAGCAAAAATAATATATTATACACCATAATCATCATCATAATCGTAAGGCTATATAATTGGATGGGCTGGACAGCTTTGGGCTTAGAGCAGCATGCTCACTCTGGGCTTTTACTTTAACATAGGGCTCATTTCCTGTATTCTCTGAAGATTTCAAAAAATGTAATGGATAAGACTTGAGATTGAGAGGATGAAATGAGAATAAGGACCTAGCTTCTTCTTGTTTTTTTTTAACCTTGAATACAAGCCCTACTGCCCTAGAAAGAGGTAGTCAACCAATGATTGAGTTTAACAGAATGGATAATTAATCACAATATGATAAAACTAATATTTAAATTTTTATTGAGAGAGATAATGTCTACATGTAGTATCTAGCAGTGTTTCAAATAAGATTAGCTCTAATAAAAGAATATACATACTTAGAAAAAAAGACAAAAGGAAGGGGCATCCCTAGCCCTAACATAGAAACCAATATTTTTTCAAGAGAATCTCTTAATTGCTTTAAAGCAACTAGAAAGAGATTCTTTAACTAAAAAGAATTCGGTTCATATATAGAATACCTATCCATAAGTTTTTCCAACTCAATCATGTATGATTGAATCATCAAAGATTTGAACTTTTCAAACTCTATCTATAAGCCACTACAGGGGAGTGTTTCTAAATATATATCATGTTCACATAATGATCCCTGCATTGCTAGCTTCATTCCATTTAGGATTAGGAATAGTCATAATCGGGAATGGTTTTAACATATATCTTGTTATTTGAGACCTATTCACCTCTTTGGGCTTCTATGAAGTAGGTTTGATTGTCCATCTTTTTTGTGTACAAAGAAAATTTAGGTGAATTTGATTCTGAAGCTCACAAGGGTGAGGGCCTACCTAAGGCTTAGAGTGGTACAAATGTATTGACAAATTGTCCACCAACAAAGTTTTCACATCATTATAGTTGGATTTGAACACATGGCTTTGTGAGTGATGAGTCAATTCCTTATTGACTGAACCGATCTTGATTAGTGATTGTCCATCTTTTTAATAAACTATATAGATAAGTTATCCTCTAGATAATTCATATCGAGGCAATTGGATGTCCGACCAAGGCCTATATGATATGATCAAACAATAAAAATACTCTAACACTCCACACTTGTCATATACTTCATAAGATTGTGTTTGGTTAGGGGTTTTTAGAGGGTAGGAGAAATATTTATTGACAAAATTACCCCTTCCTTATATTGAAAATCCCAAACTTTGATGAAAAAAAATTATACATTATAGAATTTAATGTATAAAACTTTACTATTTTGTCATTAATTAGACAGTGATAAAATGCAATATTCACTATAAAAAATATGAAATTAACCACATAATTTGTCACAAAATTACTACAGAATTTTGGTTTGCCACGGAATAAATTCTTTATAGACATTTTTTCGACGAAATTTCTGATTTTCGTGACTAATTCCATTGGAAATTTAATAATTTTTTGTAGTGATTGATGTATTGGTCTTTCATAAAAAAACATTATAATGTAAGTTTAGAGTATTCAAATCCTTAAAATAAGAAATTAATACCTGCTTGATGATATATATTCAATATCATTATGTTTGCATCATGTTAGTATGTGATCTGACCCAATTTTTTCGCTTTTTCACGTGTCATTTTGAGGGCCATTATCATGAATTATGGGCTTGAATGTATGCATTTGTGGCTAGTTTGGATAGAGTGTATTTGCATGATATTAGTGTTAATTAGGGATAAAATTTTGAAAATTGGTGATTAATTATTGCTAATTAATTTCTAGGACAAATGATGCTCCCTTACATTGATTTCTATTGCAGGACATATGAAGATAGAAACCAAGAACAAAGACCAAAGGGTAACACAACATACAGATCAAAGGACCAGAAAGGGGTTCCGTTTGTTGTTGCCTTCACTGAAACAAATTGGAGACAAAATCTACACTTCACTGCCATGAAGGATCGGTAACATCACTCACTGACCCGTGGGCTATGGCAGTTTGGGCTGGTATTTTGACAGCCCACCAGATTGCGGGCTACATGGTTGAACACTGTTTAATCTACAGGTTGAGAGGGGTAACTGGCCATATATATATTAGAATTAATTTTTAAGTAAAAATTTTAAAATGTTAAATTTCCATGAACCATACAACCCGTAGTTGTATGAGTTTGTTTCAAAATTTCAAAATTTATTTTATTTATATATCACAAATAAATATTTTTCAAAAAATATTTAAAATTAAAATACATAAAATTTATTAAAGATGTTATAATTGCTAAATAATATATGAAAGTTAACTCTAAAGATGTTATCTTTGAGTCAATTAATTTCAAGTTGATTAGTTTTGTAAATATTTATTTGGGATAAATAATCTCCAAGTCCTTAAAGTTTTAAGCAATTTTTAAGCATGTCCTTATAGTTTCTTTTCTTTTTTATTATGTCCTTACAGTTTCACATATTTTTAATTGGATCCCTCCATTTTTCCCCTTTTTGTCAAGTCCTTATAATGTCACCTAATTTTTAATTAGGTCCTTCATAGTTTTTATATTTTATTTATCAATTTTATTCTGTAAAATTAAATTTATTTTTAAATTAAAAGTTATAATTTTTTTAGAAAAATTTAATATTTATAAATAATATTTTATAATTATAAAAATTAAAATTTCAGCGTAATAATATATATTTTTATTTAAGAAAATTAAAATAATATTAACTTAAGATTATTATAATAATTTATTATTTATAGAAGATTTATTAGTTATAGAATAAAGAATAAAAACTATAAGGAGCTAATAATTAAAAAACATGTGAAAATACAATGACCAAATATAAAGAAAAAAACTATGGAGACTTAGTTGAAACTGTAAGAGCCTGCATATTAATTATCCCATATCTATCTTCTTTACTAAAATTTTTGCAATATATATCTAAGAATTTAAAAAAACAAAAAATAAAATGGCTAGTCTTTTTTTTTGTTGCCCAAAAAATAAAATGGCTAGTTAGTTGGCTAAGGAGGGGGTTTTGGCAACTCATGAAAGTGCATGCTACAAAGGCCTGCAACACATAGTCCGCTGGTTGTGAGAGGCTAACTACCAGGTTTAGGAATGGCTCACATTTGCCACTACGAAGCAGCCAATCTGCGACCTCTTACCTCTATATCCTCTATATACAACATTTTTTGTGAAATTCCCAAAAAAAAAAATTAAATGTGAATATATATCTTAACAGTAATTCAGATATTAGCTCATCACACTCTATAGAGTTAATTACAATACATATGGTTAAAATTGTATTTTAAGAAAACTAATATACATTTATTCTAAATTACTTAATTAATTTTATTAATATTCACAAATTAATTATCTTAACTTTTAAAATTACAGTAATATCAAAGTGAAACAAAGAAGTCCATCAAGTCATTCCCACATCTTTTCTATCCATTCTCATCTTTTCTAGTCATTTACAGCTGCAAAATGACCATCAAGTCAACCTTGAGGTTATCAAACTAAAAGCTCCAATTTCACTTTCATAAGCTTTTTTTTCTCCAAAAGAAATATGGGAAAAAGATCTTCTGATTTGACCTATAATGTAAGTTGAAAACTTTGGGCACTTCCTTCATCGTCCTTCAATTATTATTATTATTACGACTATTATCTATAATTAACATTCAAAATAAAAATACTAAATTTAGTTAATTAGAAAAAGTTTCAAATGAAAATGAACTCAAGTCAAAAAATTATGAATTAATAATAATATTAATAAAAAATTATGAACATATTAAGATTGACTTGTTAATAGGACTAAATGCCATGTTCCTACTTATATTAAGATCGTCTACAAATTTATTGTTAATCTTCCATTTTACCCCAATTTAATTACTCATTTTAATATCACTTCATTTATTATCACTCTCACTCTCTCCATCTCACATTCTCTCTTCCACAATCTTCTTTTTTATAATATTTTTTCGCTCTCTTCTTCATCCTCTCCCCATAGGTAAGAATATTTTAAAAAAATGTCATAATTTTTATTTAATATCTTTAATCAATTCATTAATTCACATAATTCGGTTAAGTATTTCTTTTACAAAAACGAAGGGAACGGAGGGAGTGCAAAGTCAACCTAAGAAATAACAAGGGGATTATCTCCCATGTTACTTGGGATCAAATATTATTAGATAAAGTGGACTTCTTAGATTGTTATTTGTTAAAGAGAAAGTATGACACAATATATATATATATATATATATATCGGTGGTTATATGGAGACCACATTCAATCATTTCAATAGCAATTTTTTTAATGTATATCTGTAGAGCATGTTTGGTATGTCAGGAACATATTTTTTGAAAAAAGGAACCTTAGAGGTGAAAGAAGGTGAGATTGTCTTTTAATAAAATAAAAATTAATATAAAATAATATTTTTCATTTTATTGCAAACTTTGATATATATATATATATATTCCCTTCAACAATTAATATTGAGTTATTTAATGTGATTCACTAGCATGAATTAGTGAATCACATTAAATAACTCATTCTGATATAATTCAACTTTTCATTAAGATGGATCTTATATGAAAAAAGGGAGAGAAAGTATTGAGCTAATACTTAAATGAAAATATTAAATTATGCAATTTAATTTAAGGGGCAATTTAATTTATGTAATATAGAAGTAAAAAATATAAAATAATATGCAAGGGTAGTTTTGGTAAATTAGTTATTATGACCACCTTCTTCCTTTTTAAAACAAATAAAAAATCATTAAAAACACTCCTCCCCTCCCAGTCTTTCAAACCAAACATACATAAAAGGTATATCCAACATATAAAAATATATAGGAGACCAAATAATTTTAAAACAACTAAAAACACAAACGCATAATTCCAATAAATTCGAGAATAACCTAGCCAAAAGCATTAAGTGTGTTTTTGGTTTTCAAACGGTAAAAGTAACTTCCACTTGCATCTATCAAACTGATTTTTCTTGTAACTTCAATGATTGTTTAAAAAAAAATTAAAAAGGCATACGATAACTGTATAAAATCATAAGTAGGATTGAATCCACAACCTCATTTATAAGGGAGTTTTATAACACTGTGCTAAGCAACCATAGGCAACTTTTACATTTCATGGACGAGATCTCATGCTGAAAAAGACTATCCAAATCATAAGCAATTGGGGATGCTTAATTTAGTTTCTGAGGTGCATATACATGTCTAAACATATCATGTATTCTATTATTAAACTATCAAATTGCTTAACCAGCTTTACGATTAATATCATATAAATGAATCTCTCTATCAATCAATCAATAACAATACTAAGCTTATCGAGCCACCTATAATGACTCACATGATAAGGCTAATTAAATGAGATATAAATAGTAATCAAAAGTTTGAGTCCTCCTTATGTAACAATGTTTTTTATTTTTGAAGAAAAGGTTTCCTTTTCAATATATCAAAGTCAAACAATGGAGTCATTCCCTCATGATCTTTAATTTCTTTCTGTTCTCATGTACCAAACGTAACCTAATTAAAATGCAAATGAAAAATTGGTTGAACGATTGATAATTCAAAGGTGAAAATGATTAGTCAACCTTGAGGTTATCAAATTGTAACCTCCAATTTCACTTTCATGAGCTTTTTGCTCCAAAAGAAATATGAACAAACATCTTCTAACTTGATCCTACGATGCAAGGTTCAAAAAACCAGACCGAGCATTGAATCGGTAGAGGTAGTGGGTCAAGGGTTAATGGATCAGATCGGAGTCAGACCGGCCATATTAAAATAATGACATTTAATTGACAATATTACAATATAATACTTTTAATAATGTTTAATTTAAAAATATTCATCTTTATCAGTTAAAATCTTTTAGTTACTGTAATTAATAATCATTTATAATAAAAACATCATTAAAATTCATTCATCAACCATAAAACGCTAAGAATCAATCATAAAAAAAATCATGTTTGTTAAAAAAAAAAAAGGAAAGGAAGAAACATCATCTAGTTCTTCCATTTGTCACTAAATATTAATAAAAATAGTAAACAAAAAAAAGAGAAATTGCATTAAGGTCCCACACAAGAAAATTAATATCAGAAAGGTCTCAAAGGTTGTTACTGATAACTCGTTCACTTGTCAATAGTATTCTTTTACTTATTATTAAAAACCTTTTGAAACCTTTTTAATATTAATTTTTTTTCGTGGGACCTTAACATAATTTTTCAAAAAAAAAAAAGCAAAGGAAGCATATAATTTTTTTTAAAAAAAGCAAATAAAGCATATAAAAAAATTTAAAAAAATATATGACCCAGTCAACCCGGTTTTTTACCGTGTTGACCGGGTTGATCCAGGTCAACCAGGTCCCCGGTTTTACGTTGAACCGGACTAGATCATGGACTAGTTCACCGATTGGATCGGCCGGTCTGGTCTGGTTTTTTTATCTTTGCTACGATGTCATATGAACAAAAATCAAATTACATTCAAAATAAAAATACTAAATTTAGTTAGAAAAAATTGAATGAAAATGAACTCATCAAATCAAAACATTTTGAATTAATTAAGAATTAGTAATTCTTTTAATAAATAATTTCTACAAACTAAAAATTAGAAATAAATATTATTTTATCAAAAAATAAAAATTAGATATTGATATAAGGTAAGGAATAATCTAATAAGAAAGGGTATTATTCAAGGTACAGGAACCCTGACCGGTGACTGAACCCGACAAAGCAGTGGGTGAAGGGTTAAAGGGTCAGATCGAAGTCAGACAGGGGGTCAGACCAGTGATGAATAAAAAAATTAAAAAATATATCTCTTCACATATTTGCATAATCACACAATCAAAACCTGAAAATTCTCAAAATTAAGTAATAAATTACATTACTAACAAAGTAACAATTACCAAATTAATCATATACTTATAGCATATCTATTATTCAACA
Organism: Vachellia collinsii; assembly: GCA_006871305.1. NCBI lineage: Eukaryota > Viridiplantae > Streptophyta > Magnoliopsida > Fabales > Fabaceae > Vachellia > Vachellia collinsii. The sequence goes on from QFDD01000665.1 coordinate 13,994, forward strand.
TTATTTACAATTTCAAAATATTCATGGTAATAAAATATCAAAATATATATGATACCAAAATATTTCCCCTACAACCATTTAATCTATAAACTAATAATCATCAACACCAAAATTAGTATTAACATCATCTAAATATGTTGGTATTGAGATATTAGAAAGCAGAGCTACAGGAGAAAAACCAAAGGTACTAGGAGCAACATCATCATCATCATTCAAAGATGAGGGCCCAGCAATATGCATATTTGCATCACCTAGATAGATAAACAAGTAAAATAAATTAAAAAGCAAAAGCATAGTTATATTCATAAAGTAAGAATATAGTTTTAAATAGTAGAAAATATAATTATAAACCTCCATAATCTCTTGCAATTTGGTCAAGTTCAGCATCTGTCTCTTATGGATTATCAAATTCCGGAGTTGAATCTTCTTCAACCACCCAACAATCCAATTCATCAATTGATTCAAAATCAATCGGATCATAGCTTTCATTCTTCTTCTTCAATGTATTCCTTTAATGAAAAAAAATAAGAGAATATAAACATTAATGAAATGTATGTTTAATAAAACTATAAAATCATCCATAAGTTAATTATACATCACCTATACTTTAACCTTAGATTGTAGTTAGTGAAAACCAAATCATTAACCTTTGATGTTCTAATCTATTTCTTCTTTTTGTGTGGATATGCTCAAACAAGCTCCAAGTCCTTTCACAACTAGAAAAAGAAGAAGTTTGACTAAGGATACGTATGGCAATTTGCCGCAACTCTGGAACTGAACCCCCCATAATACAAGCACCATTAATCTGTATGATAAAGTAAATAACATTTAGTTTACACTTTAGAGTTAAATATATATTGATAAGTGACTGATTTTTTATTCAAATAAAATTTACTTACTCGGGACTAGTTTTTGAGCTGCCTTCTCACATGAAACTTTCTCAAATGACTCTTTACGATCACGGTAGATACTAGTTTGCTGCATCATTGTAATGTAATGATTAAGATCTTCAAGTGAGTTTGACTCAAAGACATCGATCACAGACTGCATTAACATATGCTTTCTAACAAAGTTAGGACTGTACAAGAATGCAAGATTCAACATATATGCTGCTGCATGAAGTTGATTCTTCAAATGTTTATCCCAACGAGACTAAATAATCTCAGTGTAGGGCTAGTACAGTTCTTTTTTCTTCTGAAACATATCCTTGATTGCATTTTTAGCCCTTTGCATGCCTTCATAGACGTAATGCATTGAGGGCTTGTCATCTGAATCAACAATCTTATCAGTGGAGAGACAATCTTCACAACTTGGTAACAATCATTCCAAAACCGGTTATCTAATACAATGGCATTGAATGTTTTATCGGCTTCAGTACGTGCTAATTTATGGTGAACAAAATGATTGTCAATGACCAAAGCTTGTAAATCATGTTTGTGCAAATATATACCATGAAAAGTAATAAATGTGGTGGCAAATCTTGTCATACCAGGGTGCACAATTTCCTTCCAACAAGGCCTTTTCCTCAGCAAAGATAAGAAGACCATATGATTATAGCAAAGATAGTGATTTTGGATGCTTTCTTTGCAAGGTTGGAGACATGAGGCATGGAAGCAATATCTCTCAAAATAAGATTCAAACAATGAGCTATACAGGGTGACCAACAAATAGTTTTATATTTTTCTTTAATCAGTTTTCCACATGCTACATAGTTAGCAGCATTGTCAGTCACCACATGCATTATATTTTTTGAACCAACCCACTCTATAACTTCACTGAACAATGAAAATAAAGTGGTGGTATCTTTAACTAAATTTGAAGCATCAACTGATCTCACAAATACCATGCCAGGTACATAATAGACTAAGAAGTTAATCAATGTTCATTGTCTAACATTAGTCCAACCATTAGCCATGAGAGTACAACCATTTTCATTCCATTTGGCTCGATGACTATCAATCAACTGTTGACATTCTTTTTTACAATCTCTTAACAAGTTAAACGTGTACTCATGATTACTAGGAACCTTAAATCCAGGACCAATTGCAACAGCAGTATCAATAGCATTTTGAAACAGAGGGCAATTCAACGCATTGAAAGGAATACAATTTACATAGGCCACTCAACAAAAGTCATCTTAGCATTATATAGTGCTTCTTGACTTGCCCAAGCACTCTTAATGCTTGGTTGGGAACCAGGAGTTGTCCTAGGTGCAAAATAATTGTCAACTCTCCCAACCCCAGTTGCCTTCCTCTTTGAAGTACTCGGTTCCTCAATTTCCTTACCCGTATTGATGTTTTCCTCTACATTAGGAATATGTTTTTTCTTTGCACCCTCTATTAAAGATTCTTTCATTCTAGCACATACATCATGAGGGACTTTTTTGCAAGAACTCACTTGGCCACTCACGCCAGCTAAAAGTTGTTTCATCCTATTTGTCCCACCTCCCCTATAACTTGAAGCACATAATAAGCAAGTAAACACATTTACTTTCCCCTCCTTTTTTAAGAGAAATGTATTGCCAAGCAAGATCAAATTTTTTCACACTCCCTGATGATGATTCTGGTAAGCTACTGGTAGTAGGAGGATTGTGAGGCTCAGTAGGATTTTTGGTTCCTTGGATCTCCATTATAAAAGAATTAATCAAACAACCCCATTATTCAGAAATATAGTCTTAGACCAACCAATAATGGAAACAGTTTTTCAATCAACAACAAAAATCAACCTGAAAACACCCACAGCCAGCACAAAGGAAGCTACAAAGAACAAACCAATAACACTAGAAAAATAGAGTCTCAGGCCAGCCACAATAATGAAACAAATTAAAGCACAATAATCAAACAAGTTAACGCATAACACTGAAATATAAGTCAAGAAATACATAAAGGGATAGAATAAACCAAAATTCAAGGGAGCCAAATGGTAGAGGAGAAGAAGCTTCAAGGGAAAAAATCATGTGTACCACCATTCTCCAATGACATACAAAGCTTTTAGGGAAAAAATAAAACACAGCAACGACATCGAGGCAAGGCAGCGGAGAAGAAACTTCAAGCGAAGAGTATACTCACCAGAGGAGGAGGTCTTAAAGCTAAGACGCCCGTGGCGCAATCACATGGGAAAAATAGAGATGCGACGGAGAGGAGATAGGTGCTTCGCGTGGCCCTGTGCGCGGATTAGGGAAGCTATCATCACTGAAAGCTGACTGCTGAGGCATTGGAAGAGTGGTTTCATGACGAAGAACCAACGGAGGTGGTATGATGACGGAGAGCTGCGATGCTGGAGGAGTGAGCTCGGGTGGGTGGGAGTGCAATCGCGTGGGCCAGCGTGTAGGGTTTGGTGGGGTCTCGGCAACAAGCCAACAACTGAACAAAGCTTCCGTTCAAATCTTCTGTCTCCTGTTCTATTAATTTCTTTTTTAAGTTTTCAAATTTAAAAATGAAAATCATCTGTTTTAGCGTTTTTCTTTTTTTTAAAAAAATTGAAAAGGGACAAAACGGTGTCGTTTTGTCCCTGAATTTTCTTTAAAAAAATAAATCGGGTGACTCACCCAACTCGGTGAGTCACCCGAGTTGACCCCAGGTCAATTCGGGTTACCCCGGGTTGACCCAACTCGGGGTCATATAGCAAACTAGACTGAATTTGTGGCCAGGTTGCCGGGTTTCGGTCTGACCTGGCCGATCCGGGTTTCCATACCTTGGTATTATTTCCCATGTCGCTTAGGAATAAACATTACTAAATAAAGTGGACCTCTTAGATTGATGCATTTATTATTATTTAAAGAGAAAATGACGCGTGCGCTCCCAAAAGAAAAAAGAAAAAGAAAAAGAAAAAAATCTGTGGTTTTATGGAGAACACATCTTCAATCATTTCAATAGCAATATTTTTTTTATGTTTTTCTATAGGTCATGTTTTTAAGGTAGGGAGATCTTTTTAAGGGGGGGGAAAAGAAATTCAAAGGAGAAAGAATAAGAGATTGTCTTTAATGAGATAAAAATTTTAATCTAAAATCATGTTTGTTATATCAATGTTATAGTAAATTTCGATGTGTGTGTGTATTTCCTTTAAAAATTTCAAATTTAAGATTAGTTTTGAAAATTCCTATATTTCAATATATAAGATATTTTGCATATTTCTAAAAGCAATTAATTTTTTTCTCTAAAATATCCTAAAAAGTATATTAAAATTACTTACTTCCTTTCATTAAGATGGTCCATTCCGCATAATATCTAAAGATAGATAAATTTCAAATCGTAATTATTTCTTGATAAGTGTACATTAAGCAAATGAAATTGTTGAAATGATAAATGCATATTTATAAATGTTGACATTTGCATTTTAAGTATAGTCAATTATTTAAACATTGATGTTGCAAAAAAAAAAAAGGTTAAAACATTGCATTTCCACTTGTAAAAATTGATAAGTGTTATTAATTTTCAACACACTCACCAAATTGATAAGTGTGATGCGCAAAGCTATTGAGGAATAACCTCATGATGTGAATTATTGCTGCATGTTATGTGTAAAGCTGTTGAGGGAGAACCTCATGATGTGGATTATTGCTACATGAATATGCGGTTTGTTTTTACATGATTATGAATTATATATATGATTATATGATAAACTGTGGTTTCTATAGGGATTTTTGAATCTCACCCTCCCTTTCAACAAAATACAGCAAAGGAGGGTAGCTCAAAAGGCAAGGAAGTAGTGACAAAGAAAGTATAGAAGGTGAGAATGATGAATAATGAAGAGGAAGATGGAATAACCCCTTTACATATAATTTTGGTTTAATTAGTAGTTAAGGATTTATTTTGATATAAGCCTGGATGACTTAAATGATTATGTATATATGATTGTATAAATTACATTTATAGTAGTAATGAGGCAAAAGGTAGCTGTGAGGGGAATGTCTCCCCATAAGGTATAGGTAAGTGTTATCCTTGAAGGGTAACAGATAGAGGATTATGAGTTAACAAGTAGATGAAGGTTTCAAAGGAAAAACTATTTTCAATCTACAACTACAGAGTAAATCCCAGGATCAAACCTGGCACAATGGATGTTTTTGAAAAATAACTTTATATAAAAATTGTTTTAAGAAATTTAAAAACAAATTAGGTAAAAGGGTATTTTATAAAAAGGCAAGATTCTTCTGCCTAGATTAATTACATCTATGAGTTAAAAGGATTAAGAATGGACAATATTAAGGAAAGGGTGTGACATAGAATAAGAATTTTGAAAACCAATTTTTTTTTTTAAACTAGCAATTGATATAAGAAATTGATTCTTTTAACATCAAGGATGATATTTAGAGCCTAGGATTATTTCTCCCCTTATATTTTATAACATTCAAATAATCTCCACTCATAATGCTTTTAATGACTAAATGTACTAGTTAGGGCTATTCAAAAAATACCCAGTCTAGGTAAACCCGGTCCAATCCTAAGAAATATGGTATAGTCTAGCTTGGCAAAAAGTAGCCTGAACAAAAAGCAAACTAAACTAGACCAACCTGGTCATCGGGTTAGGCTGGGTTTTGGGCTAACACTTCAAACCAAATGGTCGAGCTAACATTTTAGACCAGATGGTCTGGTCTGACTTGGACCTACATTTATTTTTTTAAATGTTTTTTTAAGCCCCAATATCTCTCTCTCACTTTTTTTTTGTCCTTGTCCCTTCCTCCCTACTCTTTTCCACCTTTCCACCGACACATCCTATACACCCATCTAGTCTTCTACCTCCTCTAGATAATCACTCATTCACTCCCTCCCTCCAATGTCACTCATAATTCTAGTTTAAGCATCCTTCCATCAATTCCTTCTATTCCCTCTTCTCTCCAATATCTCAAATCTCAAAATCAACTTCATCTAAGATCTCATATCTTCGGTTTGACTCGTCCACAGGCATGCTATTAATCACCATAAAAAATTCTTGGTCCTTCATGCATCTCAGATCTTGCTTCAAAGAGGAAGGAGAAAGATGGTTTTGCAAGTTAAAAATGGGTTCTTTTGGCTTAGGCTGGGTTACTGTGATTTTTTAAAAAAAAACTTCTACTCAGTTTTTTTAAAAAATTAGTTAGACCAACCCAGAAGTTAGATATAGCCCGGTCCAGTTTAGGTAGGTGTTGGGTTCTGTTCAAGTCAGACTAGACCACAAACTAGTTTTTTTAACTCAATGTTATTTTAGACCAGACATCAGGTTGGGGCATAAACCGGTTAAACCCAATCTTTGCACACTCCAAGTGCTAGTCTTGGATTTAAGAAGTAATTGTAAAAGTTTTCTCAAGTTAGGAACAAGTATTTAATTCCATTAATTGCTCAATATCTTATTACAATTAATAAAATCCAATTGTCAAGCTCCAATTTTAATATAACTATGCAAAGCTAGCAAATATATATCTATTTTGCCAACAAAGCTATCTAATCATCATGTAAACTTCAAGTTCTTACACAAGTTTACTTAAGTTTTACACTGAACCTAGCCCCCTCAAGCATCAATTAAGCGAACAAAACATCTAAATGGTGATCAATCATTTAAAAGCACTAAGCAGAGAGTAAAATAAACACACATATCATTAATCACCAAAAAAAAAAAGAGGAGTAATCAAGTGTTAATCCATATAATGGTTCGAAATAATCCTAAAATAAGTTTATTAGCCTCTTATATTCTCAAGAGAGCCCAAAAATATATAGAATAATCATGCTCATAGCATAAAATGAGAAAGGAAAGGGAAGAAGAATAAGCGAAACCAAAGAAATTGAATTTAAATCTCTTCAAAGCTTCAATCCTTTGCTCCCAAGCCTTCCAACCTCCAAACCCTAGCATAGCTTAGCTCCAAGAACCCTTTGGAAGTGATGAATGGGTAACATATTCAAATTTAAACCAAGAGTTCTATCACTTTAACCCAGGTTTCAGGCACATCTTCCTATCATTTATATCCCCAAATATGTTTGAATTCACCAAAAATATAAGAAATATAGGAAACTATGCTGAAATGGTATGAATTTTATAGGGTTATCAAATAAAATCGATTTTCATGTTTGACCGCATGAATTGAAATGTTGGAAATGAAACTTTATCGTTGAAAATTAATTTTGTTCATAAAAATATATTTCTTTGTCCTTTGTAACGTGTTTTAGTTGCTTTTTTCTCATAGGGTTGAACCTACTCTTAAGTCTTTGTATCCTTAATGAGTTTTTGTTTTGATATCTACAAGTAAACCATGTTAGCTTTAACAACGAAGTTTTTAGTAGGGCACCTGACACCATTAAGTTTCTATACATGCAAAAATATTCATAATCATTATAAAACAGAATTCTTCCGTAGCCGTTAACTGGGTTTAACATCTGTCACTTTATTGAGAGGTGGGTCCTACATGTTGTCCTCCTGTGATTTGAATTCTCCATTATTTGACCTTTTTAATTTCTGGCAACATTACGCTCCATCATTCTCCAATATTAGAGACGCAACTTACCTCCTCCCAGTCCATTAATTTGCATCAAACGTGGTAGGTGGCAATGAAGATGCGACTTAACTCCATCCTTCTACTCCTCCATTAAAGTCAAAATTGAAAGTGAAGAAGCAGTGACATAATTGAAGAAGAAGCGCAGTGATTGGGGTATTGATCTCCATCAAAGATGCAATGCTACTGAGCTTGGAGTCCATTAATCTCCATCGAGGAAGCAATAAGAAGCACCAAAAGTGAAGAAGCAGTAATAATAAGCACCCAAAGTGAAAGAGTAAGGAGCAAGAGATGTCTTCTTGAACAATATGGTTGATGGCGTCAACGTCATCTTCTACGACTGCAAGATCCAGATGAAGTGTGTAGCAGTATAGGGACAATGGGATCAAAAGAAGCTGAGGCTGGCATGACTATGGAATTAGAAAGGTGTGTGAATGGAGTTGAAGTGGGGGCTTCAGAGTTCGAAGATAAGGTTTTGTTTAGCATGACGGATGAGCCATTGAGAACAAGAGCAAGAGTGATGACTTGTTCCCATGGCCACACACTTCTCCTAGCTTCACAGAAAGTTTTATTATATTTCTTACCATGTTGCTACTCACACGCAGAGAGAGAGAGAGAGAGCTTGAAGTTGACAGAACAAGAGAGTACACTAGCGGCCCCCAGCATTAAAAAAAACCAGTTAGTAATTGACGGTGATGGCCTTATTAGATCCTTTTATACATTTTTGCAGGTGACCCTTGGAAAAAATGGCATGCTAAAAGAGAAGAGGCTGACAATAGTCAATTATGCATGAGGAATGTATTAGACACATCAAAACACTCGTTTATCACAATGTTTACTTGAAATTGATTGCATAAAGTTTATTTAGCCTTTAAACAACTCAAAGTACCCTTTACCAATCACATGAAAAAATAAAGATAAATGAAAATAATAAATAAGAGAAAATTGATGAAAACAAATTATTTGTTTAAATGGGTGGACCTGGCCTAGAATCAAAACCTAAGGCCTGCACAGAAATCAAGATATTGGAATTGAACTTGTCAATTATATTATGGCCGGAGTCCTACTTAACAGAAAATTAACAAAAAAGGAGTAATAAGAGATTAGAAAAACATTTACTGTTGAGATGTTTTTAATTTTCGTCTTGGTACTTTCAGATTTCCTTAATTTACTTAAAACTGTTAATTTAGATGAAGTCCTTATTTGTATATACGTACTAAATACCACAATATTAAACTTCAATTACCAAAATAAAGATTCAATTAAATTGTAAGAGTCAATAATTGATATTAACCCTGATTTGCTAGTTTTTTATTCAGTATAAAATGTATAATTAGGAAATAATTGACTGAAGAAATTTGATTAGTTGAGGATCCATGGAAACAAATAAGGGAAAATTCTAAATAAATCCAGTCGAAATATACCTATTCTAATATAGGTCTACATTTTTATCAAATTTTTAATAAGGCCTATAAGTCTTATCTGGTATATTTGAATTTTGTAATTTTACATATATGCCCTCTTCATTTTTCTCTTTGTTTTTGGTTTAACCCTTTTTTTTTCTTACTATTTTTTCAACAAGATCTTTCTTCCCAGCTTCATGCCTTACCTTTATTTTTTAATTTTCTTGGAAAATACATGCAAGATAATTATTCTTCGCCAAAATAATTATTAAAATGTTTATATGCTTTTGTTGCTCACTTGTATATTAAAAATGAATAAATAAAATTGAATAAAATAGTAAAAGAGAAATTAGGGTTAAAAGAGAAATTATCAAAATGTATTATCAATATTGTTGAAAGTCAAATCAAAATTAAAAGTTGATATCCAAATAATTCAAGAAGGCATAGATTTTGGCATTACAATGAAGAAAATTTGTAATTAAAAAATTGGCACACATATACCTTCAAGTTTTGTTTTTAATGACAAAAAAGTATTATGGTATTTTAACAACATTTAGAAATCCCTAGTAAGGCCTCTAGGCCTTATTAAAGATTTAATAAAAGTAGAAGCTTGAATAAGGATTTGTGAATTTCAATTGGATTTAACAAAGATTTTGCCAACAAATAAAGTTGATAATATTGTGGTCAAATATTAAAGCAGCATATATCAAATAATTGCGTCAAAAAATGCACCTTTTCAAATGTATTTGTGTTGTAAAGTTTACCTCTTTCCCTCTATAAAAAATTATATACTATTTCCGGTTCGTAATATAAAATCTAGTTAACAAACTTGAGAAGATAAAGAAGTTAAATATATTACTTTAAGATATTTATATTTATCATTTTTTGTAAATTAATTTATTTGACTTATAAATTGATATATAACCTAATGATATACATAAGTATTTCAGAAATATCATGTAAGATATGTTACAATAAAATAATTTATTTAACTTTCTTAATCTACCTAAATTAGTTTATTGGGTATATTGTTGAGTTCATTAGCATGTATCAAACATTCTCAGGTATGTCACTACAAAAAATTTGACTTTTAGTGGTGACTTTTATAAAAAGTCACCGCAAAAAACTATTGTCATCACATACGTAGTTATTGTCGCTGAAAATATTGGCAGTAACAAAAATAAGTCGAAGCTGATGGTCAACAGCGACTTTCTTATTGCCTTCAATACTTTCACAATTATTAAAAAAATAATAATTACTTTGGTGACTCCACATCATCATCGACCGGTCGGCACCACATCACTGACAACTGTCACATCACCACCAACCCTTGCACACCACGTGTGGCCATATATATGCCACCTCACATTCGCCATATGTCACCAGCTGATAAATCTAAAAGGCCCTCTCTAGAAATTGAACCTCCAACCCTTTGGGCACACACGTGGACTTTGTCAATTAAGTTGCAATAACTTTACATGCTTTGAACATATATTTAAATATATGTAATATTCTGCTACATAGTAAATTATAGATATTTACATATACATTTATATATATTTATAAATATATCTATATATATACAATATATAATATTATTAGAAACTAAAAATAAATTGAATGATAATTTAACATATTTGTTTATTATTTTATATATTTACATTTTATTTTATATAGTATAGCATTGATTGAATAATAATTTTTATATACATATATAATTATTAATTTCATAATTTTATGTTTTAAAAAATATTATTATTAGGTAAAAATATTATTTTTAATAAAAAATTTACAAATAAAATAAATATTAAATTTCTTACCTTTAGCAGAGACATAAAAGTCGTTGCTAAAAGTCTTACCTTTGATGGTGACTCAAAAAATTTTCCACTGAAAGTATGTCCTTTAGCAATAACGGAAAAAGTCACTGTTGAAAATCTAGCCACTGAAAGTGTCACCTTTAGCAGGGACAGAAAAAGTCATCATTGAAAGTGTCACTTCACCACTAAAAGTATAACTTTCAACCCCGACTCACAAAGTCACCATTAAAGGGTAGACTTTCAATGACTACTTTTTTTGTCATCGCTAATAGTCGTTGTTGAAAGTCATTTTTTTCATAGCGACCTGTTGGATTCCTTGAAGTTGACAAAACTAAAGGCTGAAGCTGCAAGCAAAATGGTTGAAAATCCAACAAGAGCGGAGGCAGTATTAGCCCTAATTTGAAAATGTGCCGCAACAGCTTCGAGAACAAACTTAGGAATAACTTAAAGATCCTCCATTACAAGTTGTAGTCATTCGTAAAAGGACTAGCCCACCGTTACCTCGGACCTGTGTAGGAAACTTCGTAGGTCACATTAACGCAAAACCAGCAGAAGAGTTTAATGACAGTGATGTGAACTTACAAGGTCCAGTAATTTATCTAAGGGAAGGTCTAGAATATTTCTCCAGGTTTCATGTCCCGAAACTCCTCAAAGAAAATACCTTCAAGCGCTAGTTTAATGACATTGATGTGAACTTACAAGCGCTAGTATTGTAAGGGATTGAAGGACATGGAACTGATGTATAAAGAGGATGTAGATTGCCATATTTGTTCAAGCTGGTGTTGTTTTGGATTTTATGAAGCAGATTTTGGATGGGGAAAACCCAAGTGGGTAAGTATTCCTTCTGTGAAGATAAAGAATTCTATTATTCTGATAGATACGAGAGTTGGAAAAGGAATAGAAGCATTGGTGACTTTGACTGAGCAAGATATGACCTTGACGGGGAGTAACCATGAATTGCTTCAATTTGCATTCTTGAATCCAACTATCATTTAAGATTCAAAGTAGATATATTGACGTATACTTTGTCCTCTCTTAGTAAGTTGTTGTTTTGCGTTCAGTGTAGCATCATCGTTTCCGTTTTCATGTTATGTTGGGGTTCAGTAAAATTTCTTCATTTCCACAAATTCTTGGTTCAGGATGATTATGTTGAGAAAAAAAGTACCATATTAGTCTCTTCTGGTTCTGCTTTGAAGTGACTGCAAAATGTAACTACAAAAAATCTGACTTTTAATGGTAACAACAGTCACCCCTACAAGTCGTTGTCGTAGTGACACTACAAAAGAAATATGCATTAGTGAGGGTTCCTTTGTAGCAGTTGAAGAAAAATGCTGCAAGTTGAGAATTTTGTAACAGCTTCTCGGGCAACTCGCTACAAATCTGCAACTCTTTAACTTAGGGAGCCTGTGATAGAACTTAGTAGTGGACTTTTGTAGTGGGTGGTCAAAATTAAACTAATCACTACAAATTCGCCTACACCTTGTCACCAGGTGGTGCAAAGCTAGTGCCAACTTTGCAGCCGTCAGTCAAACATAACCGTTGGAAGAAACAAAATGTCACGATTTGCATCACACTTAGCAGCGGTTCCAACAGCTGCTACAAATTTTCATGTTCACCGAGGGGAACTTTCTGATTGTGATAGAGCTTTGTAGTGGTTTTGGGACAACCGCTATAAAGTTTGGTGGCTTCATTCTGATTTGTAGCGCATTTTGTAGGAATTTTAAAGAGAATCGCTACTAATTCCATATCAATATAAACAGAGCGCTTCCACATTTTACCACTTTTGGAAATTTGGAGACATGAGCAATTGAGAAGTTCCGTCTTCCTTTCAATCCAGAAGATTTCTACGGAACTGAGACACTCCAAGTTAGTATGTAATTTATTTTGAATTAAAATTTTTTTGTAAGATATTGAATTTTAAATTTTACTTGAATATATATGTTATATGATTGGTTACATGAAATTTTTGTCTGGAAGATCATTTATATATCTTATCATTTTAGTTGTAATAATTTAGCAAAAATCGATGGAAGGATATTTCCAACCGTTTGATATTTTAGTAATAATTTTTTATGTTAATTTATTTTTGCGAATTATGTTATATATTTATTTATATTTTACTAATATATTAATATTAGTAACATTTTGATTAAAAAAAATTGTATAAACCTGGAAATGTGATTAAAAAATTGTATAAACATTTTGATTAAAAAATTGTAGTAGATGGACTGTGATCCGGGACATAAACCTGGAAAGGAGCCATTCATCTCAGAGAACGCCGCTGGAGGAAGCGAAGCCGGGGGTGATGAGAATGATCCTCAGATTAATGTCTATTATTACAACCTTGAGTATATACCCATAAAACTTTAAGATGCCGGGGGGTTCGAGGATGAAGAGATGGAGAGTAATCAGGGATTCTCACGCCCTTGTTCTAGTCAGTCCACTAGCTTTGAAGTAAACATTCAAGGTAAGTTAAATTGTAATTCTTATTTCAATATTTGTGTAATATTTTTTAGTTAATTTCAATTTTTCTATTGAAATGTGCAGACTCGAGGTAATATCTCGAAGATAAAGCTCACACTGAGAAACACCCATTAGCCTGATAGGGGGCACCGAGTTGTGGTGTCATGGAATGAACTCATGTAAGAGCCATGCAGGAGAGCAGTCAATTGTGCAACCACTTCCTAACTAATGTGAATGTACGTAATTAATTAATTAATTAATTGTTCATTATATTTTATTGTTATTACTGTAGACAATTCTTATATTAATATTTGTTGTTGCGAGATAAGTTTGTTGTGAGGGACATTCACAAAGTTTACTGCCTCTTTAAAATGGTCGACAGGTGGAAAAACGGGAGAAGCAACCAATACCACAGTAAGAATATAGAAGATGTGCCTGACAAAGTCTCGGCAAGTGACTTGGCCAGATTTGGCCAGCACAGGAGGTCACCGAGTAGAGGGTTTTTTCTCGACGAGCTGTGCAGATTCATTTGCATCAAATGATTCATTGTACTGCTGGGTCGAATTCATTTTCCTACAACTACTAAGAGAAGGTATAATAACGGGAGAATTGGAAAAAAAATATTCCATTTGAGAATTAATTGTAAAATGGAACTTTCCATACAGATGCAACTAAGTTTTCACAATATGCAACTTAACTTCCACATATGCAACTAAGCTTCTACGTGTGCAATTAAGCTTTCACATGTGTAACTGAATATGTTCTATTTTGCAATTAATTCCCCAATAAGGGATTTTTCCCCAATTTTCCCTAATAATTAATTTTCTTTTAATTATTCAATTCATATTAATTTAATTACAATATTTTATTGATTTATAATTTGTTTGTTACTCATATTTAGGATGAGGCAGGCCAAAGGGAAGGCATACGAGCAACCTATAGAGAGATGCACGTGGCCACCTATAGGTATAACAATGAGACTCCAGTGTTACAGCAGAATGAGGAAATTATTGTAAATAATTGAATCAAATGTTGTTTGAATTTTATTTCATTTAAAGAAGTTAATGTTTTTATATGTATAATTTGTTATTTAATATTATGGAAGTTAATGTTTTTAAATAATTTCTCAAGTGAAGATTCAACGGAAATGATGTTGAACTCAAGGTGTCTCAAGGGTCAGATATGACCCCACCACCTTACTCAAGACAACCCTCAAAGGATGTGAGCACCCCGGATGACTTTGGGGATATGATTTTTGAGCGGTCAAAATGGTAGTTTACGAGGGAGCAGATTTGAAGGTGGCACATCACAATTTGTTGTTGTGTGCCAAGCGACAATTAACATACACAATCAGAAGGCATACCAAGACTATGGTTGACAAGCTACATGTTTAGCTCCGCGAGATGGTTTGTAGTGTTGAGGCTACGATGCAGCCCCAGCCGCAAGTCAGTCAGGCACAAGTGTAGGCTCAGGCAGACGCTCAGCAACTCACATGGAGATATGGAGGGAGGTCGCAAATGCCATGTTGCCGATGGCATTTTGCATGGTTGAGCCCGGTAGCTCCCTCCAGTATTCAAATTCATGTAACTGGTTAAGGTGCTCATCAAAAGTGATGAGCTTCCCCAACCCATTAGATCTAGACTGTTTAGATTTGATTTGGATAGTTCATATATGATTTTTTTTATTTTTTTTATTTTTATGAAAAAAACTTATTTTAATGGGTATAAAATCTAAAATAAAATTAATCTTAACTATCTTATTTTCAAATAATGATTTTTTTTAAAAAAGCTAGTTTTTTAAAAAAAATCAGATCTAGACTATCCAAAATCAAATGTAAATAGTTTAGATCTAATGGGTTGAGGGAGCTCATCACCTTGATGAGCACCCTAACCAGTTCCCAGGTTCATTGTCACCCCTAACTTAAACTGCGCAAGATGACCTACAAACCTGACAGCTTCCCCTAGCATCAAGAACAATCTTTCGAGCATCAGGAGGATTGACAGCCCGATCAGTGATATGCTTTTGTTTTTCTTTATAATTATATGGATTTAATTTTGACCTTAATGTTTTATTAGTATAAATTGTTCAATTTTATTACAATTTACGTTATAAACTATTTTTTTAGTATAAGTTGTTGATCTGTAAATATAGGTTGAATTTTCTCATTAGAATAACTAATTAGTTATATTTAAATAAATAGAACTACATTTTTTAAAAGAAATTAACATTACAATAAAAAATAATTCCTGGAGAGAAAAATAATACCAACGCGTTAGGAGCATTCCAAACCGCTACAAAGTTCAATTTGAATAATTTATATAATTATTTGCATCTAATTAGCAGTTGTTTCAAATCGCTACAAAGTTTAATTTAAAAATCATATTAGTTAAATTAATTGCCTATGAATTTGTAGCGGTATGTAACCACTACAAAACTTGAATTTCAAATTTCAAATATGCAGTTTGTTTATTTTGTTAGTAACTGTTTACAACCACTACTAATGGTGTAACATTCAATTTACGAATGTTTGAAAATTAGTAACAGTTTCAAAACAGCTACTAATTTTTGAACATTGGAAAATTTGATAACACTTAAAAATAACATAAGGTTATATATGTGATGAGGTTCTCAAATTTTATTCGTAATACTTTAATGATTTGAGACATCTTTCAACCGTCATCTTCTTATTGATGATTGTGTCAATCTAGTCTGTCAACATCAGAAGCTTGGTCCCTCTTCTTGATAGGAAACCAATTGAAGGATTTATATACTCCAATATAACTCCATTTAAGACGCTACAAACACAAATACATGTCTACATAAACTATCGTCAAGTTCATCTGTTCATTTAGTTAGAATCAATGCTAACCTTTTTCTACTTATATTTATCACTTCACCTTGCCCTTTGCTTAAGTAATCGCTTACCACTACAAAAAAAAAAAAAAAGACAACATTTGTAGCGAATATTTTGTAGCGGTTCATGTATACACTATTAAATCATGAATTTGTAGCAGTTATTAGTCAAATCGCTAAGGAACTGTAGTGCTCAAAAGCTACTAATGCGAGAAATAAAATAGCAGCGGTTATAAACCGCTACAAACGTGTGGCCAAATTGGCGCCAAGTAGTAGGAAGGCGGAGCCAAAATAGTAGCGGACTTTTGCTGCGATCATGAATAAAAAAAACAGCTGCAAAAGTAAAAGAGACTCTCCATTTATAGAGGTTTAAATAATGGCTACAAAATGACAGCACCTTCCCATTTTGTTGCTGTTATTCTACTACCTAACATTCTTTATCTATGATTTCATTTTCGAAATTTCTCTCCTAATTCAAAATATGACCTTAATAATTCAAAACTTAACATATATTTAATATTATAATTTATGTTGGCCAAAAAAATATTATAATTTCTATTTTAATATTTAAGAAAATATAATAGCCAATACATTCCTTCATCAATTAAATTTAATCAAATACATTTTAAATTTTAAAATATTTATAATTAAATTATGTAATAGTCAACAAAATAAAAAAAAATTATAATAAAAAATTATCTCTGTACTAAGTACCGGTTTTGGTGCCACTACAAAACAATACTTTTAGCAGGAAATTGAAGTTTAGAAGATTCAATTAAAATTTGCTGCGTTTCCGTAACCGCTACTAAAAGAGACGTCAAAAATTCAAATTTCATTTCCCATGACTTTCAAATTTCAGCGAAAAATTTAGTAGGGGTTTAGAAACCATTACAAATTCAAGCAAATTTTCTTCAAATATGAAAAACTCCATTTTTCCCTCTGAGAAATAGTACCGGTTTTTAAACCACTACAAACTGTTCCTCAGAATTCCTCATAGGTTCCGCCTTTTTAAACCACAAATGAGGCCACTGTAGGAGCTGGAAGTGGATTGTCTTGACAATGTCCCTTTGGGTGACTAGGCATGATTTTTCTAGCATAGGATGTCACCGGAGAAAAGGGCCGTTTCTTGTTGAGCTACGTAGAGCCTTGCTCGTAAGACGATTCATCATACTGCTAGGTCGAAGTTGTTCTCCTACATCTTCTTGTGGCTGTTCCCCAACTGCGACTAAATGTGGTGCCAAAAATTCAAATTTCCTTTCCCGTGCCCACTAAATTTCAGTGCCAACAATTAGTAGCAGTTTAGTAACTACTACAAATTCATATTTTTTCCCAAATCTGAAAACTTGGTAGTTGTTTTTGAACTACTGCAATCTTAAAAAATAAAACTGAAGTGCCTATTTTAGCTAGTAACAGTTTCTAAACCACTAAAAAATGTTCCTCGACATCCCCCATAGGTGCTGCATTTTTGCAGTGGATTGTCTGTTTCACTATAAACATAGTATCGGGTTTGATTGGGTGCAAAGCGGTTCTTAATAACCACTATAAAACCGTTTGTTACAC
Organism: Vachellia collinsii; assembly: GCA_006871305.1. Lineage (NCBI taxonomy): Eukaryota > Viridiplantae > Streptophyta > Magnoliopsida > Fabales > Fabaceae > Vachellia > Vachellia collinsii. Next base: position 31,549 of record QFDD01000665.1, read on the forward strand.
CAGATTTAGCGGCAATTTGGTCAACCACTCCTAATGCTGTTAATATCGCTTAAAACCACTACAAATACAGCAAATTAAATACTGCAAAAGGCCTTTTTTTTCAGTGGAAGGACATGAAACTGGCACACAAAGAGGATATAGATTTATATGGTTGTACAAGCTGGTGCTGTTTGTTTTTTTGTTTTGGGGGGCGGGGGACCCAAGTGGGTAAGTATTCCTATTATGAAGATAAAGAATTATACTATTATGATGGATACGAGTGATGGAAAAGGAATAGAAGCTTGAGTGTCTTTGACCTTACATGATATGGCCTTAATGGAGAGAAGCCACTGTTGAGATTTATTATGGATATTTTATATACATTAATGTGTCTTGATATTGTATCAAGATATTGTGACTATATTTCATTATATTTGGTTATATTCTAGGTTTAGTCTATTAATTTATTATTTGCCTGTATAATGGCTTATTTGTTCTCTCATTTATTAAATTAACTATTATTATTCCTTCAATTTTTAACATGGTATAAGAGCCAACAACTCCAACAAAAAAACAAGAAGAGGAAAAGAAGAAGAAAAATAGATGATCAGTGGATTTTGATCACCTCTGATCCCAAGAATAGAAACGAAGATACATTAAAGCCTAACATTTTCGTCTCTATTTGACCTTTAAATTGGACGCAACCTGCTTTAAACTTTTCTCACATACGCAACATGGTGTTTTTTATCTTTAATCATAGCTCAGTTATTCTCATTTTGTCAACGCTATAATTTATTTCAACTTAAATTATCATTTGAAAAATTAACTCCGATAAATAAATTGAAACTGGTTTGAGTTCTGCTATACTGGCTCAAAATCTCAGGGCTCTAATGCCTTTGCTTGTGTTCACAATTGTCAACGCTAATGTTTTCAAAAACTTATTACATAGCTGGTGCGCAGTTGAATCTGATTGGCCATTAGCTGGTGCGTTAGCTGTAGTCTTCTTCAGCCATTTTTAATTCAAATATATCGATCTTTGGAATCCATGTGATGGAGTATTATATTAATTCGTCGCATGAAAATCCTATCTTATCTGGCATACTCCTTCATTTAATGAAATTGGATCAATCAAAAAGGTGATGTCAATAAATATGTAAAAATTTGTAACATTTGTCTTTAAAATATCTTTCTTTCTTTTTTTTTTTTTTTGAGTAGGCAAGCTATGCTTGCAGGTAGGGATCAAACCCTGATGGAGTGCCACAAAGAGCAACCTCCCATGCCACTGCACCACAAGGGTGCTGGTGTCTTAAAAATATCCTTGTTAATGGGGTCGAGGGAATAAGAGAAAATAAATAAAAAAAATCAATCTTTAGAATGTGATAATGAATGCATTTGAATTCAAATGGGGAATTAAATTGGGGTAAACTGAGAAAATCACAAGAAAAATTTTAGGCTAACTCAGAATGTTTCTTATATATAAGTGTGGTAGAAGTTCCTTGTAAAAAAAAATGGAGGGAGTATATATTCCACATGTATACAAAATTCGACGTGCCATTTTAAAATTAGGTCATGCCTTTCGTGTGTTCTCTGTATAAACATATTTAACTCATTGACTCGCTAATGCATACACACACATATATAATCATATCTTGGTATACATGCAAAGGCATTAAAGCCTTGAGAATTTGAGCCATTTTACAAAATTCAAACCAGTATCATGGAGCCCCAAAAGATGAAGGTAGAGTTTGTGTGCAAACAAATCATTAAGCCATCTTCTCCAACACCCCAAAACCTTAGAACTTTCAAGCTCTCTTTCCTTGACCAGATTTCTCCCATAATTCACACTCGCATGCTCTTTTTCTATCCCAACAACATTGAAAACGAAGATGTTGCTAATAGGGACAGGTTTGAAAGGCTAAAGACGTCTTTGTCTGAGACTCTAAACCACTTCTATCCACTGGCAGGTAGAATCAAAGACAACAAAGTAATCGAATGTAACGATGAAGGTGTTGAGTACTGCGAGGCTCGTGTCCATGGCTCCGTCTCCGACATCCTTAAACAACCTGATGCCTACTCTGTACACGAGTTTTTGCCAGTCGATGATGCCCATTTAGGAAGTGGATTTTTGATGAAAGTTCAAGTGAATTTGTTTGGTTGTGGAGGTTTGGTTCTTGGTGTGTCCTTTTCTCACAAGATCGCTGATGCTTCAACAATTGGTTCCTTCATTAAGGCATGGAGTTGCACAGCTGTTGGGTGTATGAATGAGTCTATGCCTCCAAAGTACGTTATGGAATCTCATTTCCCTTCCATCGAGTTCTCAATTGATCTACCACCTTTCGAGCTCAAACTCTTCAATTGCATCACAAGAAGGTACTCTATAAGTAACTTTTCTTTTTTGATTTTTAACTCACTTGATGTTTTGTTGAAAAAGTTAAAATCTTGAATTAGAAGAATTACAGTTTGTTTGTTTTTGACATGGCAAAGGATCTTGTTTTTGTTATATATAACAAAATTTATTTGAAAGACCAAGAAGCATAACTTTAGATACTTAATTGGTTGTAGTATTATACTTCTCGAGTCCTTAATATAAGACTCATCACTTCAATAAATACATTAAATTATAAAATGAATCTTATATTAAGGATCCGAAAAGTAATTTAAATGTACAAAGATGTATTTGTCAAGTGATTTAGGTTTTTCCCCCTCTTTTTTTCAACTAAAAATTAATAAAACGGTGGGGAAGGTACCTCCAAAAATGATTATAGCTTTACCACTATGTTAGAGATGAGTTTAATTTAAGATAACTAAAAATCAATGACCTTCACAACTTCACATATTTCTCAACTTATCTCGGATTGCAATAAAATAAATATTGCTAACTTGATGGTGAGCAATTCATTCTCATCAATCAGGTCATGCGTTCGAAACTTTCGCACTCCTTCTCTTTGAACCAAATATATACAGCTAACTGTATGTGCGTAGGTACGTGTTCGAATCCTCAGAGATCAAAAAATTGAAGGCCAAAGCTTCAAGCGAACAGGTGGAGCAACCAACTAAAGTGGAAGCAGTTTTGGCACTAATATGGAAATGTGCAACATTAGCCTCAAGAACAAACCTAGGAATAACCAAAAGACCCTCCAAGTAGCCGAAGTAGTAAATATTCGTAAAAGGGTAAACCCACCTTTACCTGAGACCTCTTTTGGGAACTGCACAACTAACTTCATAGCAGAAGCAAAAGGGAACAATGAAAATACAGACATGGACTTACAAATGTTGGTGATTCAGCTAAGGAAAGCTCTTGAACTATTTGTAAAGGAGCGTGCTCATAAACTTGGAGATAAAAATGATGCTCCCTCAATATTAATGGAGGGATTGAAGGATGTAATACTGGCGTACAAAGAGGGCATAGATCTCTATATGTGCTCAAGCTGGTGTCGTTTTGGGTTTTATGAAGCAGATTTAGGGTGGGGAATGCCCAAGTGGATAAGTATTCCTTCCTATTGGCATATACCGAATTCAATTCTCCTTATGGATACCAGTGATGGAAAAGGAATAGAAGCATGGGTGTCTTTGAGTGAACAAGATATGGCTTTAATGGAGTGTAACCATGAATTGCTTCAATTTGCCTTCTTGAATCCAACTATCATGTAAAATAGTAAAAGCCAAAGTATTGGGCTACACCGCTACAGTGATAGGATACGGATAATGGATTATTATGATTTTTCATATATTTAAGATATTTACATATTATTATGAAATATTTGGGTTTAATATTGATTGATCGTCATCTTTTATATTATTAATTCTCATTTGCATTTAATTTTATATTTTTAGAATGTTCTGTCGTTAATTTCTTGGATTAGATTGAAGCATATGATCTCAACTCATTTGCCTTGTATACCTTATAATTAAATAAATATATTATTGAGTTTCTCTCTCTCTCTAATTATTCTATCCTCCCTCTATTTGTCTTGTTTCCCCCTTCTTCTTGTTATCCTCCATCCTCTCTAATCTCTCTATCTCTCTCTTCCTCTTCTCTATTCTCTCTCTTCTCCCCTTCCCATGCATCATATAGTCCGTCCTTTCCTCCTTTTATTTCAGGGTTAATGTGCTTCAGCATGCTGAAATATTTTTCCAAATGTATCCAATATCCTAAAATCTTTTGTAATATATCAAACATTTTAAAGTATTTTTCAGGTATATTTAAAATTTTAAAATATTTTTGGTGCCGCATACACCCCAAAATACTTTAGTGTGTTTGATAAACATGTCTTGAAGCAGTAGTCCGCATAATTCATGATCTAAAATAGGGAACATATAGCACAATTAAAAGAAATATGTCTGGAAATCTTCAAATTAATATAATTTCTACTCAAGATCAATAGCCGTCATTAGACAGGAAACACTCAAAAAGCAAATAAGAATTAAGTTTTCAAAACACACCGCTCTAACTCAGTTTGTCACTGTTTAAAAACTTCTATTAAGGTTATTTGTAATTAAATAAATAACTTAAATAAGATAGAGTAAAACTCTAAACGTTTATTCAATCATAACTAACTATCAGGCCATATTTAAAGAATGTGTTGGATTTTTGGTTCCGGAACCGCCCTTGATGTCAATGATTAACAAATTCAAATAAGTCCTAATTAACAGATTAATTAATCAAGTGGTTAATTAATTAATTGGTCGTATAAAAAAAATGTAGGTCACTGATTCAACCATAAATCAATTGAGTATCTGATGAAATCAGAAAATTCAAATTATTCTTGAGATAATGGTTGTAAGCATTTTAAATTTTCAAAATATCCACAGTCCTCTTCTATAAATATAGGGCCTCCCCATGAGTTTTTACTCACTATAGTTATTAAGTTTTCCGACTCTCTCTCTATATTATTTCTTGTGTGGTATTCTGCTATGCCACTCTGTTTGGACTCTAGATTTTCCAATGATCCAAATTATTTTAAATTTTTACTTGGGCTTCAGAGAATCAACTCATGAAATTTCGGAGGTTTGACCCGAACCCAAACATGGATATGTTCCCTGAGTTTTCTCCTCATTTAAATATTTCCTTTAAAAAATCTATAATATCTAGATATAATTCAAATATTCAAAATATAATATAATATCTAACATTCTCCCACTTGGATCAAATCACTTGATGTGTCAAGGTTCGTTAATGCTATACCACTAGAATCATGGCTATAAATTATCTTACGTTGAGTATTATCTTCTACATATTACAAGTAGTAGACCCTTAATTAATTGACATATCTTTGACCAAGCTAACATTTTTTTTTTTCAGTTCTTGTCTGAATGTTTATCAATCCCATTATCCAATGTATACAAAGTATAGTTGAAGGAGGGTTTGCCTTGTGCCTGAATACCACTACTTTATTCTTCAACTCTGCGACGCTTTATGATCTCCTTGAAACCATCTTGTTTAAAAGAGCTGTAGTTGATTACAGCTTTCACGTGATTAGGATCTCCTAAGAGAATGAAAAATATTAAACAAAGGTCATTTGCATTTGATCCATATTTACTTACAAGTTACAATGATGACAAGGGTCCTGTGCTACAGAAGGTGCAAAAATAATATGTCGTCGCTGCAAGGCTACATAATTGGATGGGCTGGACGGCTTTGGGCTCAGTAGCAGAATGCTAACCTGGGCTTTTATACTTCAGAATGTAATAAATATAAGACTTGAGATTGAGAGGATGAAATGAAAATAAGGGCCTATTGTATCAAAAAAGAAAATAAGGGCCTAGCTTCTTGTTTTTTTTAACCTTGAATATAAGCTTTAGAAAGAGGCATTCAACCAACAAAGGTTGAGTTTAACAGGGGCAATTAATCACAGCATAATAAACTAAAATTTAAATTTTGATTGGAAGAGATAGAGTCTATATCTAGTATCCAGTAGTACATCAAACAATATTGATTCCAATAAGAGGATATACATGTTTAAAAAAAAGGAAAAAAGAAGGGGTATCCCTGACCCTAAAATGGAAACCATTAATTTTTCTAGAGAATCTCCTAATTGTTTTAAAGCAACTAGAAAGATAATCTTTCATTATAAACAATTCAGTCTATCCAGAAGTTTTCCTAACTCAATCATGTATGATGAAATCATCAAAGATTTAAACTTTTAGAACCCTATCTATAACTCAAAATAGGTGAGTGCATATAAATAGATACAATGTTTAGATACGGATCCCTGAGTTGTTCCATGCCATTTAGGATTGGGAATAGTCATAATCTAGTCTTATTTTTACATATCTCTCATTATTTGATACCCTATTCACCCCTTTGGATTTCTACTGAATCGAAAATATATTTTATTTTCCATCTCTTTTGGAACAAAAAATTTTAGATGAGTCAGGTTCTAGGAACTTACAAAGGTCAGGGCATGTATTGAAGTTTAGAACGCATTTATAGAGATATTTATAAATCATCCAGCAACAAACTTCTCATATTATCAATTGGATTTGAACTCATAAGTTTATGAGTTATGAGCCAATGTATTATCAATTGGACCAACCTTGGTTGGTGATTATCCATCTTTTTGATAATATATATACAAGGTATCATCCAGATAATTCAAATGGAACCAATTGGATGTTGCACCCACACCTATTTGACATTACCAATCAATAAAATACTCTAACACTCAACCCTTGTCATATATTTCATAAGATTGTGTTTGGTTAGGGGTTTTTAGAGGGCAGGAGAAATATTTATTGATGAAATTACCCCTTCCTTATATTGAAAATCCCAAACTTTGATGTGAAAAAATTATATATTATAAAATTTAATGTAAAAAATTTACTACTTTTTCCATTAGACACAGTGATACGATGCAATATTGATGTATTGGTCCTTCATAAAAAACATTATAATGTAAGCTTAACGTACTCACATCCTTAAAATAAGAAATTAATGCTTGCTTGATGATATATATTCAATATCATTATGTTTGCATCATGTTGGTATGTGATCTGACCCAATTTTGTACGCTTTTCACGTGTCATTTTGAGGGTCATTACCATGAATTATTGGCTTGAATGCATGTAATTGTGGTTATTTTGGATAAAGTGTACTGGCATGATATTAGTGTTAATTAGGGACAAACTTTTCAAAATTGGTGATTAATTATTGCTAATTAATTTCTAGGATGGAAGTGTTGATTAGGGACATATGAAGATAGAAGCCAAGAACAAAAACCAAAGGGTAACACAACATAAAGATCAAAGAACCAGAAAGGGGTCACGTTTGTTGTTGCCTTCGCAGCAATAAGTTTGAGACAAAAATCTACACTTCGCTTCTGCGAAGGAAAGGATCAGTAATATGACCCACCAACCTGTCGGCTCTGGCCGTTTGGGCTGGTATTTTGATAGCCTACTCAATTGCGGGCTACATGGGCCCACACAGTTCAGCCTGTAGGTCAAGAGGGGCTAGCCTACCACACACACACACGTGTATATATATATATTAGAATTAACTTTTAAAGTAAATCACAAATAAATATTTTTCAAAAAAATATTTAAAATTAAAATACATAAAATTTATTAAAAATGTTATAATTGCTAAATAATATATGAAAGTTAACTGTGAAGATGTTATCTTTGAGTCAGTTGATTAGTTTTTTAAATATTTATTTGGGATAAATAATCTGCAAGTCCTTAAAATTTTAAACAAATTTTAATTAGATCCTTATGGTTTCATTTCTTTTTATCAAATCCTTACAGTTTCACATATTTTTAAAGGAGAATTGAGGAAAAGTCCTCCATTAGAGAATTAATTGTAAAATGGGGCATTCTACATATATGCAACTAAACTTTTGCGTTATATACAACTGAGCTTCCACATATGCAACTGAGCAGGTCTCATTCTTCAATTAATTCCTCAATAGGAGATTTTCCCCCCAATTTTCGCTATTTTTAATTGGATCCCTCTATTTTTTTTTTCTCTTTTTATCAAGTCCTTATAGTGTTACCTAATTTTTAATTAGGTCCTTCATAGTTTTTAAATTTTATTTATTAATTTTATTCATTAAAATTAATTTTATTTTTAAATTAAAAGTGATACAATATCTTAGACAATTTTATTATTTATACCTCAAAGTTTATAATTATAAAAATTAAAACTGCAACATAAATAATATATATTTTTATTTAAAAATTTTAAAATAATATTAACATAAGATTATTGTTTGTGCGAATTTCTGGGAAAGATAGTTTTAGTGGGGAGTTCGGGGATCCAACAGTATATGATGAAAAACCACCGTGTAATGCCTGACACGAAGGTGAGTGAAAGCGGGGAAGAATGGCTTGGCCAGTAATTGTTTATTAAAATTTAAAGTTAGTCTACAGTGGTTTGAGACAGAAGAATTCAGAATCAAAAGCAGAAGTGTGAGAGAGAGAGTTGAATCTATCTCTTTGTTACAAATTAGCAAAAAATAAATAAGTCAGATCATGGTTTGATAGCCGTTGAGCGGTTACGGCGTGGGTGCTAAATTTGTAGATCACAACGTCTGGTCCGACATCCATGGAGACGTGGATCGAAGACGAACGTTGGCGTTGTTGGTTGGACGGTCGCAGGCGCAGGGTGTAACATCCTAAATCTTATTTTTGTGCCTTAATAATAATTAAGAAAGAATTATTTGTAATATAAAAATAAATAAATAATAATAATAAAAATAAAATAAATATATATAATAATAATAAATAAATAAATAATAAAATAATAATAGTGGAGGGAGAATATGGCCATTTTTTTATAATAATAATAATAATAATATATTATATTATTATAATATATTATATAATTTTATATTTTTAGTGGAGAATAATTATATTATATTATATTATATTATAATAATATATTTTATTTTATTATATGATGAGTGTGAGACAACCGATTATATTATATTATATTAATATATTATATTATATAATATAATGTGGAGACGGACGAAGCAACGTGGAGGGGTTATAAATACCCCCTCCTTCCCTTCATTTCTTCACACCACAGTGAAGAGTGAAGAGGCGAAGGAGCAGATACAGCTGAGTTCTGTTGAGATAATTTGGATTGGTGTGTGTGACCCAAAACTTTGAATTGTACTCTTGGCTCTTAAAGTTTTCAAGATTTAGCGTGGAGTTGAGGTAACCAGGGTTAATTTATTTTATATGCACTTTATGGACTGTAAAGTATTTTTGAAACCTTATTTTCTTTTATAATATTTATATGTGCTTTTGAAGATCATGCATATGTTTGAATATTTATATATATCAGTGAAGCAGAGTATTTTCCAACGTATATGTATGGGTTGTGATTATGATTGAGATTATTGA
>QFDD01000666.1:0-38316 GCA_006871305.1 Vachellia collinsii
AGGTTTGCAAGAGTTTGGGGAAAAATATTTCCCTTTCCCAAAACAACTTTTATGAAAAATACACAGAAAAAGATATCTCCACCTTCATATTTCCCTGGCACTAAATCAGAGTTAGATAAGCCAAAAACTTGTTGCGTATTGACCCTTCCCTGAGAATGGAACAAGCACTACTTCAGTTGTTATATAAAATAATCCATTAAACTAAAATATATCAAACTCAGCCATAAAACAATCATAAGTTTAAGTCCAGATAATTTCAGGCAAGAAAATTTTGGAAGGAGACAAGCTACCTTCAGCAGAGTAACACCATCCAGGCTCACTGATTCCGCATTGTATTCCACTGATGATGAAGCCTATTTTACATTGATCCCGTGATCAAAATAAATAATTTCCATTGAAATTAATTCTAAAATAAAGACGTAAAGAGAAAATTGCAACAGCAAAGAATACCTCAGAGGCAAACACTTCGATACAAGGAGGTGGGGGTATAGAAGGTGCTTGTCTAGCATCAAAAAAACCGAACCCAGAACTGGTGTTGTCGCCGTCCGGGGAGGAGAACAATCGAAATGTTTCGATTGGCTTTTGCGACTGAATTTTCACAGGCACAGTAACAAAACAAACTTGAAAGCTTAAATTGACAAAGAAGTACAGCGCAATGACTGAAGTAGGCGATATCAAGTATCAACTATTACACTTGATATGATCACGCACCTCAGAATCAGAATTCGTCGCCGTCATTTCTTCAGTTTCGTCTCTTGCTACAGGTAATCAGCTTTCCAAAAAACTTGCTTTTCCAGGTTAGCCAATATAGCGTTAAACATGAGAGGAAATTGCTAACTAATCCCACGTTGACAATTTTTTTTGGAAAAATCGAAATACACAAATCTTTATTTAAATCTATACTTTTATCAAATCTTTAATAAAGTTTATAGGTTTTAGTAGAAATTTTTTAATGTTGTTAAAAGATCATAATACCCCTTTATCATTAAAAATAAAAATTGAAGTTTTGTATATGGAGCAAACTCACAGGCCAGCCGTCAACCCCTTAAATGGACTTCAGTACAGAGAAGGATTAGTCTCACCTGACACGCGGGTGGGGATACCCTGAACAACCAAAAAAAAAATAAAACTTGAAGATATATATGTGACAATTTTTTAATTGCAAATTCTCTTCATTCTAATATCAAAATCTATATCTTAATATCAACTTTTAATTTTGATTTCACTTTCAACAATATTGAAAATATATTTTAATAATATGTCTTTTAACCCTAACTTATAAATTGTTATTTTGTTCTAAATTTTTACCCAAAAATATTGTTATAAAAGGTTTAACAAATTTTTTTTGAGCGACAATTAGTAGATTGCTATTTTATTTTTGAGTTTTGTTCAGAATTTTTTACTATTTTATTCAATTTTTATTTATTTTATTATTTTTAATATACAAGTGAGCAATAAAAGTATTTGAATATTTTCATAATTATTATGGTAAAGAATAATTATCATATGTACACTTTCCTAGAAAATTAAAAAATAAAGGGAATGCATAAAGTAAAGAGGAAAGATCTTATTTAAAAAATAGTAAGGAGAAAAATGGTTAGGTAAAAAAAAAATAAAAAGAGAGAAATGAAGAGGGTGTATTTGTAAAATTACAAAATTAAAAAATACAAAATAAGGTTTATAGGCCTTATCAAGGATTTGATAAAAATGTAGGCCTAAAGTAGGATTTATGTATTTCAACTGGATTTATTTAGAATTCTCCCTTTTTTTTTGCGTTACTTTTTTTTTTTTTTTGCCAACAAAAAAAGACATTACTTTGAATTTATTCTAGAAATACATATGAAATATCAAAATATTTATTTTAATCATATGTATTAAAAATTACTTAATTTATGAAAACCCTTTTAATAGGTATAATCAATATAGAAGGTTTAAGATAAATATTTAAATTTAAGAAATAAAGTGAATTTTATATTTAAAAAGGAATGAAATAATTGATATATTTGTGTGTCTTTGTCAAAGGAACGAGGTAGCCAACGAAAATTCTATTGCGCATTTACGCACACTAGTGTATATGTTATATTAAATATGTATATAAATATATTTCTATTATCTTTGAAATTTGTCTATTTAACTTTTAAGGTATTTATATTACACACACTACTTTATAACTAATTAAATTTGTAAATTTCAATTGTTAAATAAATAAAGAATGTTCAAATACATTGCATCTCAAAATCAATACAACATATACAATTTATACTGATTTTTATTATTCAAACAATATAAATAGTACCAATCATTTATCAAACTAAGTATCGTGCATACAAGAAAATATATTCATTTCTATCATATTCCGTCGTCGTCGTCATTTAATAATTCGGATTTTAGATTAAGTGATCACATTAAAAAAAGAAAAACATATCGCCAATGCAATCTAGCCAATCCTACCCATCCATTCGATTAAATCCATTTAATGAAGCTAATAATTCCCTAATTCATCTTATCTTTTTCCTTCATGTTTTGTCTCTGTGAATGAGTTGCCTTTTTGTCCTTTGGTCTTCAAGTGATACATTGAAATGATAAATCCTTTGTTTATATTTGGGGAAGAATCTTGTTCAAAAGTAAAAGGATTTATTGTCAATAATAAGAAAATGAAAGATGTACAACAATGATTTATATGGTGATAAAAAAAAAGGCTATATATATATGGGACAAGTATTATGGGAAGGAAAAGGACCTCAATAAGCTTCCACTAGGGATGTGAAATGTGCTTGCTTCTATGGTATTGGTATATTCATCTTTCTCACACATTATAATGCTACAAATGGTTCAAATGACATTGTTACTAAAGAGAATATAAGATATTAGTTAGTGACTTCTAGTTTGCAAGAAGTCTCTATCTATATTATTGAATCGCACACTTTGTTTTCAGTTTTTTTTAATTGGAGTTTTGCGTTTGGTTTTACAACTTTAGATTTGTACATGAGAAACTATGGGTGATTTGTTATACACTATCGTTATTTTAACAGAGTTAACAATGGTCTAGACATAAGAATATGTGAATTTTGTTGCTGTAATATTATTGTACCTGATGTTGCAGTTGTAGTTTTGAACATAAAGAACCTATGGGTGATTTGTTTTGTTCCACAATTGTTTTAATAAAGTCAATAGTGGTTTGGTTATAAGAATATATGGATTCTTTTTCCTTTTGCGCTGAATAAAATATGGGGATTTTAGTGGCTATCGTTTTATTTTATACCGGGCTTTGCAAACATAGTTTAGAACATGGTTTGACATACTTTTGAACATGGTTATAATATAATTTTGAACATGAGAAACCATGGTGATTTAATATGTCTAACAGTTGTTTCAACAGTCAATAACTCTTTAGGAATAAATAATTTGTTAATTTTATAAATGTAATTTTATACGAAGCTTTATGACAGACAATCTTGTGCTTTTGCTTCACAAGATTGGCAAAACTTGCTCAATTCTAAATCTTTGAGCCTGCCAAGGTTTAATTGTAGTGATGATAGTGGAATATAGGAATTGGGTTGGTATGAGAGATTTGAAGAATAATTACAATATAGAAATTGAATTTATTCTCCAAATCTCTCAAACTAATCCAATTCCTATATTGTACTAATTCCTATATTGTACTCCACTATCATCACTACTCTTGCGATTCTTGAAATGGAGGTTGAAGAGAATTCAACTTCATCTCACTTTGTATGTGGTTTTTGAAGCTTTTCTATGCATTGAGATGAGGATTCTGAGAATGAGAAGAAGTGCTCCAATAGCATCTCCATCTTTCTCACTCGAACACTACAATGCTACAAATGGTTTGAATAACATTGTGACTAAAGAGAGTGTAAGATACTAGTTTGTGACTTCTAGTTTGCAAGAAATCTCTATAAATAATATTGAATATCACACTCTGTTTTTGGTTTTGTGGTTTATGGCTATAGTTTGGAATATGAGCAACTATGGATGATTTGTCATATCTGCACCTGGTTTTACAGTAATAGTTTTGAACATGAGAAACTATGTGTGATTTGTTGTGTCTAATTGTTGTTTTAACAAAGTCAAAGATGTTTTAGATGAAAAAAAATCAATGGATTTTGTGGCCCTGGTTTTGCAACTGTAGTTTTGAACATGAGAAACCTTGGATGATTTACTTTGCTACAGTTGTTTGAACAAAGTCTACAGATTTTGTGGCCACTGTTTTATAAGCGGTTTTGCAAACCTAATCTTGAACATAAGAAATCACATATTAGAGTCGGTAATATAGGCCCAACCCGCGGATTGAGCTCGTCAACCCGTGGTGGGTTGGGTTAGGTAAAAGCTAGCTCATTTATGTGCGGATCTTTTTCACCCGCACCCACCTAGCCTGCAAATCCTTTGTTTTTAATTTAAAAAAGTTAAAATTGCTTTATAAAAAATATGTGAATAACATCTGATTATAATATAAAATTAATTAATATTGAATGTTTATTGATCATTTGATTGGTTTATATTTAGTTTAAATTCAATCTTATAAAGTTTATTATATAATTTAAGTTGTATTATATAAAATTTGAATTAAATATTTTATGTTCAAGTTATGATGTATTGTTATTAATTAAATTTATGAAAAAAAATATTTTATTTGAGATATTGAAACAAATAAAAAAGATATTTTAAGTGTAAGTTGAAAAAATATTATGAATAAAAAAATATAAAAAAATTAAAAATTAAAAAAAAAAAAAGTGGAGAGTTGGCAGGCTGGGTTGGGATCCCAACTGTAATATTTACCTAGTTGTGCAGTCGAAGTTTTAAACATAAAAAACCATAAGTAATTTGTTATATTCGACAGCCTTTTCTTTTTTTTTTTCCTCTTTTTTGTTATATGTGTGTATATATGATTATATTCATTGTACATACATTAATTTAATCAAGTGCCCCACATCTTATAATTGGTAAGTCAAATTCTATCCTTTTGTATTTTGCAATATTCATGTTGAAGGTTTTTTAAATTGAAACGACGTTATTTTTGTTCTGTACGGTCGTCTTCAACCTCCAGTTGGGTCACTCTAGATTTGGTTGGAGCAACGGGTCGGGTCCGACTGACTCGAAACTTTTCTCTTTCGTTTCTCCGACGTCTGTTTTCAGCATTCTTAGTGTCGTTTTTCTTGTTTTTTTTGTGTTCTACGCAATGGGATATATTTCAAAGCCTAAATTTTGCATTTTTTAATTCTCTATATATAGAGAATGTTTTGCAGAAAAGATAGAGTTTTTACGCATACAGAAAAATTACTACAATTCCTCTTTCCAAAAACTCTTTCATCTCAAAGTGTATTTGCTGTGTAAAACAACCTGTATAGAAGTTTCGGGTCCGTCGGACCCAACCCGTTGCTCCAACCGGGTCTGGAGCGACTCGGCTGGAGGTTGAAGATGACTGTATAGAACAAAAACAGCATCGTTTCAATTTAAAAAACCTTCAGTGGTATCAGAGCCTTTATAAATGTTTCTGTGAATGTTTTTGTGGCTTGCTGAGTATATGTTTAAGAGTGTATATATATACATATTGTTACTATAATGTTGAATTTGCATATCTCCTATGTTAGATGATGTATACATGATCTTTGATGAAATAGACAAGCCTAAAAGTATGAAAATGACCAAAAAAACTTTACATAAGAAGAATTTTAGTAAGAAAAACGTAATTTCATGTAGTTACGGAAATGTTGAAAAATGGGTCAATCCACCCTTTGTGAATTAGGCTCAATCCATTGATATGGGGTAAAAATGTGATAATTAGAAATATGGAGTTGTAAAGTGTAATAATCCCCACACTATTTAAATTTTAAAATTTAAATAAAAAGGTGGGAACAGTTTTCATGTAGTGAAACGTGCAAACCCTTTTTGCATTTTTTTTAATTTTCTATATGTAGAGAATGCTTTGCAGAAAAGATGGAGTTTTTATGCATATAGAAAAATTACTACAATTCCTCTTTCTAAAAACTCTTTTATCTCAAAGTATATTTGCTATATAAAACAACCTGTATCCTATCTTGTGATCTGGTTCGTATGGGTGCCAAGAGCAACTAATCTAAATCTTCAGGTATGCTCTGATACCACTGATATATATATAAAAACTCTATCTTTTTTGCAAAACATTTTCTATATATAGAGAATTAAAAAATGCAAAAACGGTTTTGCAGATTTCACCGCATGAAAACTATTCCCACCTTTTTATTTAAATTTTTAAAATTTAAATAGTGTGGGGATTATCACATTTTAAAACCCCATATTTTTAATTATCACATTTTTGCTCCACATCAATGGATTGGGCTTAATTCACCAATGATGGATTGACCCATTTTCCAACACATGTAAAATTTATCTATAACGCGGTTTAATTTTGGGCATATCCAAAATTTATAACCATTGATTTTATTTATGTTAGGTTAATTAAGGTAACAAATAATTGTATACATTTATAAACACACACAGGCGCATATCACGGGGAAAAAAAGAACAGGAAATTAAAAGAAACGAAAGAAAATATATGGTTTTATATTTATGGACATTACTGGTTTTACAAATAAGAGACAAATTAAGTAAATTAGTGTTAGATAGAAACCACGGTTCTATAATAATAGAAACTTATGGGTTGATCATGCCATTATGGTTTTGCTAAAGTGGTATTAAAATATCCATTGAACTTGATCTTAACAATACTGTGTTTTCCGTTACTATTTAAATTTTTTATCTTTTAAATTTGAATATTCAAAAAATGGTAACTTTTAAATGTCTGTGTATTTATATAGTAGTTTATAGTTAATTAAAGTTCTAATTTCAATTGTTAAATAAATAAAGAATATACGACAGATATTTAATTCATTGCACCTCTCTCTCCAATAATTTGCTGTATCTCAATATACATATAAAATGTAATATTACTTTTAATTATTAATATAAGAGTCATTTGACTTTTTTTTCGATATACATAAACGTCTCAGAATATATATATTATAAGGTAATTTATTTCACTTTTTTAATCTTTTTACAAAAGACAATAAATTTTTATATTAAGAATGTAACGTGATACAATTTATGGTAGTTGATATTATTCAAAATATAAAAATATAGAGTACGAATCATTTATCGAACTCAATATAGCGCACATAAAAATAAATATAATCCTATTATATACATATTCGTTGTCAATTAATAATTCGGGTGTTGGATATAGTGATCACATGAAAATAAAATAATAAATAAATATCCTCTATACAACCTGCCAATCGTGTCCATCCATTCAACCAAAATACATTCACATTGTGTTTTGATTAGGGAAGAATATGAGAGTAAAGAAGGTGGAGAAGAGAAAAATTGAGGAGGAAAAAAAAAACCAGGAACAAAATTTTATTACTTTTTTCTTTGAATGGATGAAAGAAAAGAAGAAAAAAAAAGGAAAATATATAAATGACTTAAGAAAACATATCATGATGTTAAAATATATCTTATTTAAAATTAAATTAAATATCATAATAAAAATAATATTAAAATTAATATAATCAAATAATTTAAAATTAAATTATCTGATAAAGATATAATTTCACGTTACTCTATTTTAAATAATATGTAGAAGGTAATAATTTCTTTAAAAGAAACTTAAAATCCTTTTATTTCATAGATAGTTTATACTTTTATTATTATATGAGAATTTTAAAAATATATACAAAAAAATGAGACCTTTCTTCTCCAAATCTCTCAATATTGTGCTCTAATATCATCACTATAAATACAACCATGACACGCTTATAAGATGTAGAATTTAGCAATCTTTGGCTATCTTGTGAAGCAAAGATGGCTATCATCATCACCTTCCACCTTTGTTGAAGAAGACATTCATGGGTGTCTACATCTTTAAATGGAGGCTGATGAAGAAATTCACTTTCTTCACTCTTTGCCCGTGGTTCTTGAAGAATGAAGCAGTTATATATGCGCTGGAATAAGGATTCTGAGAAGAAGGACATTGATAACCATCCATCAAAGCACGTTAACAGATGTGCTTGCTCCTTGAGTGTCTCCATCTTTCTTCTCACACACTATAATGCTACAAATGGTTTGAATCACATTATGACTAAATAGAGCATAAGACATTAGTTTGCGAGTTCTAGTTTGCAAGAAGTCTCTTTTATATATATATATATATATATATTATTGAACAGCATATTTTGTCTCTCTAGTTTGTGGTCAGAGTTTTGTAGTCAGTTTTACAACTGTAGTTTTGAACATGACAAAATCATGGATGATTTGCAGTTTCAACGAAATCTATAGTAATTTAAAGAATGTGAGGTTTTATGGTCGAAGATTTGCAAATAGTTTTGTAGCCATAATTTTAACATGAGAAACCATGTGTTATTTTAACAAAGTCAATAATGGTTTAGACGCAATAATATATGGATTCTATGGCAGTAATTTTGCGTTTGGTTTTGTAACTGTAGTTTTGAACAGGAGAAACCACATGTGATTTACTTTGTTTGATAGTTCTTTTAACAAAGTCAATAACGGTTTAGATATAAGAATACGTGGATTTTGTGAATATAGTTTTGTACTTGATTTTACAGATATAGGTTTGAACATTACAAACCAGAGTGATTTACAGTGTCCAACAATTATTTTAACACATTTTGCAGTTCAAAGATGAGAAAGTGTAAGTCATTTGTTGAATTCCAGAGTTAGGTTTTGTCCTTTTTTGTTATATACATCCAAGTATTTAATATAGATACATGACTTGAGTCAAGTACCAACATATCATGATTAACAATTCTAACAAGGTACAGTTGAGCACCATATGTGAACATTTCTTTTAGTAGAAATTTAAAACTTAGTTCATTGTATTACAAGAGATTAATCCATTTGACCCTTTCGCGAAACTAAATCCTAGTTTGTGACTTTTTTAACTATTTTTTCAAATACAGATATCCTCCTACTAAAAACGATTTTATTCAAGAAATTGTTATGAGCATTTTATCCAACATAAATTCAAACTTTAATTTATCTCATGGTGATGAATTAACACAATCCCACTAGACCTTTTACCAGACAATCTGATTTGAAAGAGAGGTTAGTAGGCGAAGATATGGCCCAACAAGCCCACCCAAAACAAAAAATCAGACTCCCTCTCTACCGGAGAGGAATCATGCCGTGACCAAAGGTGGCATCACTGGGACGAATGATGATTAAGAGCCTGAGCGAAGATTTTATTCAGCAATACAATAAAAATTTCAGTAGTTGGTGAAACACAAGGTTAATATTTACGTTGCCTGTGTATTTATTGTTATTATTTGATTATAAGATATTTTCATCATATAAATTTTAAGCTATTTGTTTTATGTTCACCAACAATCAATCTAGTGAACCATGAGCTAATACTTTGATTACTTCATTAACTATTCCAAAGCCCTTCAGCTCACCATGAAGCAATCACAGTTCAATGGAACCACCATCACCAGCTCGTGCCTCAACCAGAATCCATACTGATGGACTTTCTATTTTGGACCTTTTGAACTAATAATACTAAATAAAGGCACACAATGTCCCAAGAAAACTAATGAGGCTTCTATCAACAAGCATCAAAGTTGGTGTTAGACAGAAATATTGCAGCAAGAATCTGGTAACTTCGAGCACAAATAGCTATGATAGCCTGGACCTCTTCTCTACTCTTGGTGGGTGATCTTGTTTGGTTCTTCTTTGGTCACCTTTTACCTTATTGTTAATAAACTCTGAGAAGGATGGAATTGCCGGCAACTTTGAGTTCATGGATGAACTTTCAATCGATGAAGCCATTGGGGAGGTTTCTAACTCAGCAATGGCATTAGGTTCATTGTCAGTCCCCTCTTTCTCGGAAGGGTCCGATAAAGGTGGCGTTGTAAGGGGATTTTCAGCTTCAGACAATATGACCGTTGATGAAGAAGCATTCATCTTTCCAAGGCGACTAATCAGATCGGTTGAACTTGTAGTTGACAGCCACCTAACAGTACTTGCCACCTGTGAATAATAGAATGATTTGCCAACCTTCCCATATTTCTTGTAGCATTCATCTTCGAGCAAAGATGCCGAAGATTCCACTTCAATCCTGGAAAACCAAGATCACAAAATAGCTTGCATCACAAATTAATCGTGGCTCCTATTCTACAAAAAAGAAAAAAGAAAAAGGGGCAATGCGAGGAATTTACAGATGCATTCCCTCTAATGGCGAACTGGAATGAAAAACTTAAGTTCAGCCATGATAAGCTAGAATTTGTGGCATTTAAGTTCAACTTTGGCAAAATAATTTTGTATCAAATAAATTGCAGACTAGCAGTTCTTGAGAAGCATCAGGGGGCAAGTGCTTTGGAGGATTGAAAGAAAGAACTCAAACAAGCAAGGACACCGATCATACTTGAGCTCATGGAGCCGTTGCTGGGCCTGCCTGAGAGAATTTTGCAGTTTTTCCCTGCTTGCTCCTCTCATTGTTTCAGATATAGCATTCTTGTCAACCTTGTTTCTCTGTGATTCAAATTGGGAATGTATGATTGCGCAGCGGAGAAAGGACAAAGTAATTACTTGCTGTAATCAATCACTTACATGGTTGCTGATCAATGAGAATAAATATAAAGATATGAAAAATGAACAATCCAGTCTTCCTTTGTTTAGATTGGTGGCATAACAAATTCAATTTTAGGAACACTCAGTGGTCCTAATATTGGCAGGTCAAAAGGGTTGAACCATATAAGGAAGAAAAATAGACATCTTTTGAACTGCAACTATCCAGCTAGAAGATATCAAAAAATCAACCTGTTTATCAGCAATTTCATTTCGATAGAAATTTTCTTCAGCACGTTGTAACAATGCCATTTTTTCATTCACTCCCAATCTGGATTTGGACTTCGATCTGGTTAGGTCGTCAACAATCTCAGTACCATCTGCAAATTAAGACTTATCAATCTAAATGGAGAACCAGCAAACTACTCCCCCTGCGCCCATGCCCTTTTTCAAACCAAGCAGCCTTAAAAGAAATTGGTACCCACCATCTGAATCAGATATATCCTCATCTGATCCACTTGCTTCTTCATCATGATTCCAGAATTCAGATACTTGCTCTTCATCAACTCCACCTGATGAACTGAAAAAAGGAAATTACGTGCATCTCTTAAGAAGCTTGATTGATCCCATTAAACCAGCTTGAATAACATATGGTGCTAGCAGAATATAGACCAGAAAAACTCAGCTGTAGCTATCAGTCAATGGCTCAATGCCACTAACTAAAAGTCAGACCATGCAATTATCAATCAATAAAATGAAGTTAACAAATTACTGTGAAGTCCCATCAAATCTGATCTTATACTTTCGAGTGGACTCTACCTATACCGCCTATCACTATCAGCATCATGAATTAGCATGTCACACAAACCTGTCAGACAGTCTATGAATCTACACTTAATCTTTATGGTTTTTCAACTTTGTCCTCATTCAAAGAATAACAAGAATTAAGCAAAAATACAGTAAACACCTGGTGATAAAGATTCGAGAGGCACTATGTCTCTGGTGTAAAGAACGGGCAGCTATTACGTCCTCCAAACATCTAGCAATTAAGTTTGGATGTCTGCAGGCATCACATGATTTTCCACATAGTGATGCAGTCACCTGCAGAAGAGATAGAATGCTCAACTTGTACCATTACGAAGATCATATACACCCATATATCTACAATCATATCCATTTTATTACCTGTTCCCCAAAACTCTCAAGAATCTTTTTCCTTCGGCATCCAGATCCTTCACAGTATTCAACCATCTGCATAATTCAAATTTAAATTCTGTAACTTCAATGACATGGAGTTGTTCAAAAAGTATTTAAGGATTTTGGTGTCACCTGATTAAAGCCAGCCAGGGACCTTTCAGGTGATTCTTCTTGAGAGCTGGATGACTGTGACTTATTGCCTCCAGATTTGCTCAATATAAATTCCTGCCACATAGATCATATTTTAAAAAATCATGTTGAACATGAACACATGGGCAATTTTCTTTTTTTTATCGGTAACAGCTGCTCAGACAAGTTTAATATAAATGGTGGTGATGACATTAAGGTAAATCAGCCAACCATTCTTTTTCGATCATCTACTCCATAGTACAACAAACTTGTGGAGGGCAACTGATCACGGCCTGCCCTGCCTGACTCCTGATAGAATGCTTCCATTGACTTTGGAATATTAAAGTGGCACACAATTCTGACATCCTTTCTGTCAATGCCCTGATGTATTGAATCCATTACTAGAAAATTAGATAAACTTAAAAAGTATTTACAACACTCTTTCACATGTAATTTACTGGAAATTACTGGAAATCAACTTACCATTCTAAATGAACACCAAAAGGTCAGTAACTGTGTTCGCAATAGTACAGCTCCATGCAGAAGACAGGAAGAAACGAGATGAATAAATCTCAAATTAAAAAGGACAGACCTTCATGATAAAATTAGAAAACAGGTGCATTTTTTATAAAACGGTGCCTGCGATGTACATTTGGCACATTTTAACAATCAAGCGATTCAGTTTGACATGTATCATGTAATTTGGCTGACAAGTAGACAAAAAAGAAAGAAAGAAAAGGGCATTAAGAGGTTAAACATAAAGTGTGCAGCACCAGGAGGCAGTGGGCATGATATTTTAATGAGAATGTTGAATGAATACATTTCTTAACAGACAATAGGAGAGTTGGGTTACCCATAAAAGTCAGTCGTTCCCATGGAATGTATTCATCCTTATTACCAGAAAAAAAGTATATTAAACAAAATTGGCTTACAGCGAACTATGATGCATTCAAGTGCAAATGCAAGGTTCCAAGTTTGTAAGTGACCTTAATACAAAAAGAATCCCTAAAAAAAAAAAAGAAAAGAAAAGGAAGTGGAGCAGTTCTACTTTTACACTCATAAGATCCCACTTCAGGGTCATAAAGATAAGTAAATACACTATCATGAATGAATCTGTGCTTGACATTAGGTCTTATTTGAGGTGGATAAATTTAGATATTAAAACATCCTAGTTGATGCTCATGCCCCCAAAGAGAGTAAAGCCAACAGGCCCAAAACGACTACACTTAGCAATCAAAACCATCAAATTGTTAGTTATGAAAAGAAAATATGTATGACTCAACTGATACCACCAGAACAACTTTAGTGTAATATTTAGTATTGGGTCGATCAGTAAATGTTATGTACCATGCATGTCATTGTCCACCAATATTGCAATAAAAAGTGTGGCAAAATATCTAACCACTAGGATTATTAAGTCCTATGCCACAAGCAAGCTTAGTGCAAACTTTAAAAAGGAAAACTAACCCAAAAGCAACAGTGGCAACAACAACTTGTATCTTAGAAGAAATCCAATTATCCAACACAGAAGTCCGCAATTTATTATTCAACCCTGCATGATAGGCTGAAGAGGCAAGAAGGAAAATATATCTCATATTATTTGGTAAGTTGTGAGCTCATTTAAAAAGGCCGAGAAAAGAAAGAGCATCATTACCAGCACAAGGAATTCCATTTTGCAATAGATGAGCTGCCAGGTCATCACATGTTGAACGCTCAAGGCAGTAAACAATTGCACAAACATCTCCCTTAGATTTTAGCATATTGGATAGATCAGTATAAGTATCTTCCAATAGATCTTTGTATCGAACTGCATCATTAGTAAGTTTATTGAGATATATGCACATCAATAAATACTGATTTATGTTTAGCATGCACAAAATTCATGTAGGGAATTGACAAATTAGGTTTATCATATGTAATACAGATAGCGATGTAGCATGCTAAAAAAGGCATTTAAGTAAGACAGATACAGCTGAAATAATTTTTAGAATCACACACAAGGCAGACAACGCAAACCTTCATAGTATATATTAGGACGATTGAAAGATGACTTTAGTATTAATGGATTTTGCATGTTCAATGATTTTACCACATCCTTCTGTACCCTGCAGGGGAAAAGTGGGAAAAAATGATCATTAATTCCACATCTTGAGCCTCATCCTTCTCTACAGCCAAAATAGGGGCCAGAAAGGTCATGATTGCTAGCTATAAATTCTGTGTGAATGAACAGATTTATGCCTCTAATGGTGTATAATAATTTTATGATTCAGTGATGATGTAATGATACAAAAGGTTTTCGATGAACATCTTTGTGCTCATATTAGAAATATATTGATTGAAGTTGCAGAAAAGTCTGGCAAAGTAGAATCTTAAGATTTTCAGGGTATTTTGAAAAGATTTAAACAAGCTAAGAAGAAAATATTACAACACAAGACCTTCAAGAAGAAATTAAACTTATACAGGAGGCAATCCAGCAATTAAAACAAAAAGAAGCAACTGCGTATGATACTGTAACATTAATGGGAACACATGCCAATAAGAGAAACAAAAAAGAAATACTATAACCTCAAAATTACAAGAGAATAAAATTATTTAAACTTTGTCTAAAGTACGGGTTCATATCTAGCAATTAATGACAAGTTGTGTTTAGTTCTTGAGCTTCAATTCTTTCCCCTATAATGTCAACATGTACCTCATCCGTAGTTATTATTGAACTGAAAGCTTATAGTAGCTTTGCTGTAACTCACTAAAAATAACTTAGTTGAGATACAACCACTGGTTTCTTGATTAGCTTAAACACGTTCATTTTGTCCTCATTTTGCTGTTCAAGAGGTACTTAGCAATATTTACAGATATAAAACTTCAGAAATAAAAAATACGGAATTAAGAAGCTTTTTTCAAAGGAAGTTGTCCATTCATTAAAAAAAAAAAAAAAAGAGCAGCATCATAATGTTATATTCATTTCTTATTTTCTAATAATTTCTTTTTGAATGTAATCCTATCAAATATGCTATCTATACATGCATGCTCGCATGCACATGCGCGCGCGCGCACGCACAGAAGTATCATTAGAAAAAGGGCATCAATAAAACTCACTTAGGAGCAGCTGTCGCAGTCAGAGCTAACACTGGCACATCCAAAAGGTGATCTCTCAAGGATGAAAGTTTGCGGTAGCTAGGCCTGTTCTCCAGTAAAGAAAAAGAAAAGATTCATCTTTCATGAGAATTAACTTGGCACAGCATCTATCTATTCACGTATACACACCAACATACATAGGCAGTTAGAGAAGTTTAGCCTCATGCCATCTCCAACCTACATATCTTTTAGCCAAAAAGTAAAATGTCCTAGTTTCTGGATTGTCACCTGAACTTTTGAAACTAGCCATTGTTTTTACGTACAAAAAAAAGAAGAAGATGGAAATAGAGAATTAAAGCTAGCTGGTAACACTATAAAACATTTAAAAATTACTTGTTATTTTGTTATTTGTGAAATAACTAGAAAGTAAGAAATAGAAATAGAAGTTCTTGAGTAGTTGCACGAAGTTATGAAGTTAAACGGCAAAGGTTTCCCAAAGTTACCATAGCATCCCCTTTATCTTATGTATAGCACCCCAATGATAGAGATTAACTAATAGATAAACTCCTAAAGGTAATGATAAATGATGCTTTCTACAAGACTAACAATAATAAATTCTAAGAGTCTGCATAATGATTAATTCTTAATTCATTAAGGGTTCTACAAGGTAGGATTCTCAATAATCCTACTCAAACTATTAATCAAGCAGGTTTCACATCTGTAGACTGTGACACCTAGACATTGCACTAGAACTAATAAGGTTGCACACTTATACTCAATACTCAATTGAGACTCAATAAGTCTGCAAAAATTAGTATGTCCTCTCACAACATCCTCTGTAGATGAACTATAGATCTCAGAATTCTTCAACCTGCTTTCCATGAGTGACCTCACATCATTCTACCATATTCCTTGTCCTGGACATAGGGCTTGTTTGTGAAGTCCTTCCAAAATCACTTTCACGTAAGTCAAGACAAAACTCCTCTGATATACTTACATCGAATTAAGTATAATCACTTTTTAAAAGCTAATCCTAAACAAGCACATAGTCTAAAACAACAGCTATTAGAAGTCTCTAGACTGCTTCCCGCAACTAGTCTCCCCTCTCTACCAATTGGGTTGCACACTAAGGCACCAATCCTGTAGTCTTAAATACGTCTTCTCCTCTCAACTCAAGAAATGAACCTCACCAATTTCTGAAAAATTAAAAAACGCTACCTTTAGGTAGGGACCAAATCAAGATCAGGCCCTTCCAATCCTAATCCTCATCAACATTCCCCTCTTTGAACAACTAATCACCATAGCTATTTCCAATATGCCGAAACAGTAAAAGGGAAGTGTACAAACTTACATGTGAATGGAAAGGAAGTAAGGGAAATCCAATTAGGCGTGGACCACATGACAATAGGGATCTAATTGTCAATTCCTTTTATTGCTTATGAAGAAACATAGAGTCCGATTCAATTTTCATAATGATATTTTTTTTTCCTTATTTGGTCAGTCAGTGAGGAAAGAGAAGTGGAAATAGGACCACTGAGTTATACTATCAAGCTCCTTCATTTCTATTTATAATATGATAAAATAATATCAAGTACCAAGATAGTACAGTGTACAGCTAGTGTAGGCCCAGTCCACTGGTAATTGACTATCACACAATTTAATTTAGCCATAACACTATTCTAATAGAAGTCTACCAGAAATTTTCCAATTTATTAGCAGTATACTGTAAGACAAACCTGAAATCATGGCCCCAAGTTGAAATGCAATGTGCCTGAAAATTTTGCAGAAGAAAAATCACTTGTACGGTAGAAAATACCAGCATATAACACAAGTGGTCTTCCAAGCTCATACCTCGTCTATGGCAATGAGATTCAACAACCCTTTAGCATATATCTTTTTCAACTTTGACATAAAACCCTGTGCTGCGATCAATTCTGGAGTGACATATACCAGCCTTATAGAAGGCCTCGCAGAATCAAGGTCGTCATAAATCTTCAAAAGATAACAAAAAGTCAACATCTGAACTTTAAGATAACTAAGGAATATGTGAAAATTTATAGGCAGAAAGGTTCTCCATTCCAACAAATATTAACCAAAATATAAGATCTCATCATGAAGACATGAACAAAGGTCAGCAGCATCACAGATACGACACTAGTAAGTTTAGCAATTTCATGAAGAAGCTTGAATTTAGCAATCCATTTTTTTAATCCATATGAAGTTGAATTTATTCTTAATTTCTAATATGAAATCCAAAATAACAAGTATAGAGATTGAAATCATTAATATCAAAGGTTATACTTCATATTGATGTATGACGAATAGACTATATGCAGTGCAATATCAACATCCTGACAATCTACCTTCTTTTTTGCATCAGTTGTTTGGGTTGAGGAGATAAATTCAGCAGCAATTCCTTTCTCCTTTAATGACATCACTTGGTTTTCCTAACTTAAAGAAAGAATCAATGAGCTAAAACTGAATTCACACCTTAAAAACTCA
This sequence comes from Vachellia collinsii, assembly GCA_006871305.1. Lineage (NCBI taxonomy): Eukaryota > Viridiplantae > Streptophyta > Magnoliopsida > Fabales > Fabaceae > Vachellia > Vachellia collinsii. The sequence goes on from QFDD01000666.1 coordinate 17,485, forward strand.
ATGCATAAAAAAAACACACACACACACATTAGAGATAGATGATATATGCTTACCATCAAAGCTGTCAGTTAAAAACCAGATCAAAAGTGAGAATCAACAGCTGGTCTCCTATCACAGATAACCAATCAAGTTATCATGCAGCATTTAGCTCTGCCAATCATGTAAGCTTCAGAAAAGACGAACATTATTCACCTATTAAAGGACAAACAACAAGAACTATTCCTGTTCTAGCCAACGCAGGGATCTGATAACATAATGACTTCCCCCCTCCGGTTGGCATAAGACAAAAACAATCTCTTCCTGCGCCCAAAAACAATAATAGCTATATCTTACCCAGAATTAGAGAGAGAGGGAATAAAAATCCATTTCGACTTGTAACTTAAATTGCTGAAACGAATAGTTAGGCAGACTCATTAGGTAAAAAGGGAGATGAATTCATCTCTCACTACGCAGTATTTATTTTATTTGTTTAAAGTTGGAATATGACAATTATTTTGCATCATCAAAATCACTTTTTTCATTACATTCATTCCCATTACGTGTACTGAACCACTCTTCACTTCTCTATTCCTCAATCATAGTATAAACTATAAATAAGTTGGAACGGCATACTAGGTCAGCCTTTCGAAATGTTTTTGTTCTAGCATTCTTTCATTTACTACGTTTCTTAAGCAACAAAACAGAGTATAGCCGCATGGATGCAAAGTTGAAGAAGCATGTACCTGAAAGTACAGCTTGAATAGCCTCCAATTGCTTGCCCCTAAAATCAGGGTAACCAAAATGCCATCTTAAAAGCTTCACCAATGCTTCCTTCCCAGATAACACCCTCTTCTTATTCTCATGGTTGTTACTTTTTAATGGCAAAGGACACTTGTCCATTGGATTCCCAACCTGCGAAACAAAACAACAAAAAACTGTTCGTTACTCGATCAAATTATCCAAAAAAAAAAAAAAAAGATACAAAATTTTAGAAGACAAAAAACAAGGCGAGATGAGAAAAGTCGAGCCTTAACTACAATCGCTTTCTAAGCAATAAACCACGATAAATGCGAAATTTTGAGAGGGGGCTTTCCTTCTTCTATGCAATCGCAGTTTCGCACGCACACGGTTGGCGCTTTTTTTTTTTTTTCAATTGAAATACATGCTCGGCTTATGAGTTATGAGTTATGATAGACCCAGATTGTAATTTTAAAATTCAAATTAATTAATATGAGGCCAAAAAAATGAAAAAAAAAAAAAACCAGTATTACCTTTTTTTTTGGACGAATCAGTATTATTTTTTATTGCACTCTCTCACGTTTACAACAGAAGTCATGATTAAAAGAATTCTTTGATTTACAATATAAATTATTTAGAGAGTAATTAAAGACTATTTATTAATTTTACCTATGTATAATTTATTGTATTTTCTTCTCCCCTTTAAAAAGCCTCTTTTAATATAGATATAAGTTAAAAAGTTAATTTAAAAAATATAATTAATGAATTAATTATCATTTCTTATATTTATGAATTATTTAAATGACTTTTATCCTTTTTTTATACATTAAAATGACTCATATGAGGCAGTGCATGTTTCCTCTCATTTGTATACAATAGTCAATATATATATATATATAATGTAAAAATTTGATAAACGCTTTCATAATGGTAATATGCCACTGAATATAGCTTACTCGCACTTCCCGCCGAGTTCATCGAAAGAACAGAAGAGTGTTAAAAATTTTATGATTATAAAATTTATTAATCATAAAATTTATTAGCCAACGTTACAGAAGAATCCATATTTACGGGGCAGCGCAACTTATTTCCATCGGTGCAACAATTCTTTAACTACATGCAATATATCTTTAATTATATTGATCAAAACCCCATTTGCAGCCAAGAGCAAGTTTAAAGAAAAAATTTATAAGTTCAGGAGATTCAAGTGGATTGTAAATTTATAACCAAAATAAACACCAACACTAGTTCTTACATTTAAAATCGAAAGACACATTGATATTATTAGCTCACTCATACATTGCTTATTGGAGGCCATCATCTCACTTCTCCAATTCAGGACAATAAATTTCAAACATGCCTTCATGAACTTATCCTCATGATTCTCTATCGTTTTTCCAAGCAGAGAACTAATGTCACACTAACATCAACTCCACCAACAGTTACTTCAACTGTTGGCCTAACCTGTCTTCTGTGTGAAAGCTTTTATGTCGAACGTATCATCACTTGTCTTGGTAATCACACCCTGCTTACAGATACAGAATGTAAAGTGGTCAGATCAGAATGAAAAGAAACCGTGTAAGGAAAGAAGAAAAGGGAATGGCCTCAACAATTCTTGTCTTGGTAATACCGTAAACTATGTCCATAAGGTTGTATTAAAAATATATAATTTGGTCATGTCATGCATGTAAAATGATAACTAAGGACCTGTAACTTGTATGACAGCTCAGTGAGGTGATACCATTTATGTTATGATCATTAGAAGCATAACCTAATCTTTCTGACATTATAGCAACATGTTCATATAAAGGCAGTAACAAATTTAAAATATCTTCGAAACATATGGTGGTTATAAATTCAGATAATATGAGTAATAACTATACAAAGCAATATTACATTGACCATCAATATTACAGATTTAAGTCCATGAGTGTTATTTTCCCATTGTGTATCTTAATTTTTTCAGGCCTTGAATTTGTGTTATATGTGACTTAATACCTCAAAGTTTATTATTTGCCATACTCTAATACTTCTTGGACCAAAATATACATTTAATCTAGTAGCATGAGGGATAAATCAATATGAATGTCGCAAATTCTAATTTGTGAAGATGAATAAATCTAAAGACTAATGGACAACATTATAAATTCACATAAAATTCAAAAAAAAACATAGGAGAGGGTGAATGGCACCTTCTCTGTGATGATACCGGAAATTAGACCAGCCGGTGTGACATCAAAAGCTGGGTTCCACACAGAAATTCCTGGGGCTGCAACGGCCTCTCCAAGTCCTCCACGTGCATTCAACAATTCCTTGGGAGATCTCTCCTCGATGACAATTTCTTGTCCGGAAGAAAGTGATAGATCAATGGAAGTCAAAGGGGCAGCCACATAAAAGGGTACATTATGAAACTTGGCGCACAAGGCAACACTATAGGTTCCAATTTTGTTGGCTGTGTCACCTGCAACAAGAGTTGAAAGGAAACAGCAATGATGAGAATGATCGATCAGATGATAATTTACGACTTTAGAAAAAGAAAAATTGATTAATTAGTTTCATTAGACTTTTAAAGTACCATTTGATGCAACACGGTCTGCCCCAACAACAACAGCATCTACTCGTCCAGCTTTCATCAGTGCAGCTGCTGCAGAATCTGCTATAAGAGTTCCAGGTATGCCCTCATGCACCAACTCATAGGCCGTGAGCCTAGATCCCTGCAATTAGAAAATACGTTAAGCTCGCATAAAATCCAACCCGTTTAAGTAACGGTTACAATTCAAGCGATATAATTAATAGAGACATGATTTCTATCATAAATGAAGGAGAGCCTAAATATTAATTATTACAGAAATTTAGAAATGTGTCCTCAAAACCACTTCACTTGACAGATTCCGCAATAGCTGTCAATCCTTGGAAAAAAGCATAATAAAAAAATCTAAATTATCTGTAATTATAAACTAAATGATAACTAAAATGCAGAGTTCAGTGAAGCAGGAGCTCTCACTCAAAACTTTGTCAAAAATTTAAACTTTTGAAAGTGGTCCATTTATAAACAGGATAGTTGATCATGTCGGTTTGGTTCTATTTACATGCCATGCAATTAATTCAGATCACAGCGGGGGAAAGCACATATAAACAATAAACTTAGTGGATACGCCTTCTCTTAGTCTCTTACCAAAAATCAATATTTAATTAGATTTTGGAACAAAAACTAAAGCAGTCACCTGATTGAATGGCCGTGTTTCTGTGCAGTAGGCCCTTTCTAAAACCCCTTCACTATGAAGTGCACGAATTACACCCAGAGCAGTTCCATATCCAGCAGTGGCAAGACTGAGAAATAAGCACAAACAAGGTTGCAGCCAAGTTAAAAGCCCTCATCTCGTGGAGCAAATCAACAAAACTAGAGCTCCATGATTTTTTTTTTTTTGAATTACAAAGGCAAGCTAGGCTTGAAAGAGCTCCATGATTTAATCATAGTAATAACTAATAAAGGGAAGGCATTGCAATAAGCACCTCCCAGTGTTGCAATGGGTCAAGACAGAAAGCTTTCTTTTCCCCGTCTGTTGTAGAATAATACTGGCTCCATAAGATCCAATCGCTCTGTTTGAGGCAACATCATCCTCAAGCATAATCTCGGCAGCTTCTATATATTCCTGCAAAGTTGTCCCACAAATTGTTGATTCAATGGCCATAGCCAGAATAAGTGGGAAAAAAAGGCACAATATATAACCTCCTTTATTTGTCAGACTTCCTTTATTGCTATGAGAACAAAATTACCTGGAAAACACTCTTGGCCACTGTAGTAGAAACAACAGCTTTAGATATAACTTCTTTGAGTTTGATTGCAGCATCTGAAAGGTTCACCGCAGTTGGGCGACTAAAGAATTAAATAATGAATCAGATAGGACTCATCTGCTTGAAATAAATTCCATATCGACATCTACAACTGCTCAAGGAGAGTGTTAACTTTAAAATGTCGAGTGCTAGTTAGTTTTCTCAGAAGGAAATAAATTCAAAATTTCAAAGCCTAACTTCTGAAACAAGTAGATTACTGTCTCAATCCAATACAAAGGATTGGAAATACCTTGAGACAAGATAATCTAATTTCTGTCCAAGGAAGGAAGCTGCGTCACCAGGTGACCCATTGAATGCCTCTAGATTGAAAACTTCAACAGCCAAAGAAAGTGCTGCTGCGATAGCGATAGCAGGTGCTCCACGGACCACCATATCCTTTATGGCATTCCTGGGAAGGTTATGAACATTTAGATATTTGGACCCACTGACTTAAACAATTAAGACCATAATCCAAATGACACCTTTAAATATCTAAGAGAGAAGAAAAATAATTTCACCTAAACCGTAATTATGGTTACTCTGACAATTGATTGTAAAGAATAGACAATATAATAGGATAATGTTGTGAGAAGGGAAGTAACGAACCAAGTCAGGTTGGCTAAGATATATTCAAAGAGAATATATGTAAAATAAGAATGTCATTACTGCTTATTAATGTACCAACAAGGACCAAATAGAAAATTCAAGATGAATTCCTTTGTAAGTGCAACAAAAGAACTTTCAAGTAAAACAAAGTACGGGAGATGGCATGTAAAAATTTCCTCTGTTTTAACAGAACTACAGTATTTACCAGCCATCTGTTGAATTCTGAATGTCCAAGTAAATACTTTCTAGAGGGAGCTTTCTCTGCATCACAATTATCAGCAGTAAGTAAAACAAACCAAATAAAAGACCAATTGAATGTTGCACCAAAAGGAATGCTGAAGCAGCAGCAGCAGCAGCAAAACACAACCTTTTCATGACAAAATACTAGAACATGGCTCTGAAAAATAATAATTGATTACCCCTTGAACTTGTCCCCAGTATTTGAAGACAAAATAAGCCAATTTGGGTTTTGATTATTTGTATGATATCAGAGTTTAAGTTTTAAAATAAAATCAGTAATCACTCACACCCAAAGCTTGCTAAAGGGTCTCGGGCCAACAGAATTTCACTAACACAAGCATCACTGCGTCTAGTCATTCATTGCCGACAAATTAATTTCAATGATAACCTTTTCTTAAGCTCCCTTGAAACCTAATAGCTTCAACAAACATTCGAAACACATTTATTAGTATCATCCTCTAGTTTCCTATTTCCCAGGAGCAGCTTAACACGGTGAAATCAAGATATATATATATAGTTAAAAAAAAAAAAGCACGAAATTCGATAGCTAGATAGATACAAGGTAGGGAGTTGAATGAGCGGAAAGGGGAAGAGACCTGATCAAGAAGCTGAAGAGAACCACGCTTGTAACAGATAGACTTGAGGGTGTTATCAGATGCAAGTCCATTCGAATCAGATGCCATAGGTTTAGAATATGATCAACGACGAATAACCAAGAACAGAGAGACAAGGGTTCGATCTTCTTGGAATGAAGAGTTTCAGCAGCTACAACAAGACGAGCTCCTCATTAACAGCGCTTCCTCCAACTATTTCAGTCTCTGTGACTGTGAGGAGTCCGAGTCGTTAAGCAGTCCAGGGAGGAACGCGTGCAATGAACCTGGCAATAAAAATAGCGTACATTTCACCCAAAAAGATTCGCATGGGGATCATGATTTTTGCCATAGTAAATAAATGATCAATGCAGTGATACACACTTTTTGTCTGTAGATAAAATTTTAGTACTAAGCCAAAATGATATCATTTTGGATTGACTGACGCATCCAACAATCATACCCAGAATGCCTGTTAAGAGAGTTTATCGCAGGAAGGATTCTATAAATGTTTAATTCGGATAAATCGGTTACTTAAACATTTTATAATAGAGTTAAAAAAATGATGGATACGAGATAGTTAAAGGCTATAAAAATGATATCATTGAAATAGAATTACAGCAGGGGAGGGGGATTTTTTTTATCATATTTACACATAACCTTATTAATTTTTTTCCATGAATGTATAATTTTACCAAAACTTACTTTGTTTTCATGGGTCATATGTAAGAATATAGTTGGAAAATTATTAAATGTTAACGCAAAGTTAATATGTTTATTTAGATTAGTAATAAAATCTATTTTTCCAATGTGATTTATAGTTTACGAATAAGTATGTGAAAAAAGTTGTATTTCTATTTGTATGAACGTTGTCATATAATGCCAACAAATTTTGAGGTTTAATTTATATAAAATATACTAAAAGTGATTTATAAAGAAAACAGCAGCAATAGTTTCTAAATATTTTTGTAAGTTTGTAGCCTGTGAATCTCAAAAGCTTAAAGGAACTAGTTATAGTACTAAACGCAAAGCTTAGCTCACCCTACTAATCTCATCTAAACCTAGGGTTGAGCATAGACTAGACCGGACCGGGTTGAAGCCCAACCCGAGGTCTGGTCTGGTAAAACCCTCGGGTTCAATAAGGTAACCCGAGGTCTGGTCCGGTCCGACCTCAACCCGAGATCGGGTTGGACTGGACCAGGTCCAGTGGACTACCTGGACTGGTCCAGGTAGTCCAGGACCTTTCCTTTTTTAAAAAAAAAAATTTACCCATCTTTCCTCTCTGTCATCAAACTCATTATTGCAGGTCCGATTCAATAAATCCATGGCCATCGTTTGGGTCATCCTCGTCAAAGTCTTCTTCGCATTGGGCTTCCTTTTCGTCTACTCTCGCCGGTGTACAGAGCGACGGTTTCAAGGAACCGACGATTTTCAGATCGGGAACAGCGATCACCATCCTCACGGCCTTGACCCCGAAATCATCCGAACCTTCCCCACCTTCGTCTACTCCACTATCAAGGACCTTAAAATTGGGAGAAGTGCTCTGGAATGTGCCATTTGCTTGAACGAGTTTCAGGACCACGAGACTATGCGTTTCGTTCCCAAGTGTTGTCACGTCTTCCACCCATTTGTTAGGCCAACCTCTTTCCCAGGCCGGACAAAGTCTCCTTCATCACCATTCTGTGGATCGCTCCAAATGACACATCAGCGTCTTGAAAACGAGTGGCCACTGCGGTGCCTAGTGACGACAGAAGAGATAATGAGCAGCGGCGATGGAGGTGCTTTGGGCTTCTTCCGTTCGACGAGCAAGGGAGAGGTGAGAGGGCAAGAAATTAGATGAGGGCACAAAAAGTTTGAGACCAGAGAAACTGATTAAGGCGTGTTAAAGTGCTGCGTTTTGAGTCTATCAAGTTAAAAAAAAAAAAAAATTATTTCGGGTCAGACTGGACCAGACCACTTGGTTTGAGGGGTCGGTCCCCTGTCCAGTCCAACCCGAGGGGACCAGTTCGGTCTGGTCCAGTCTGGTTTGGCTTCGGGCCAACAATTTCTTGCTGAGACCAGACCGGGTCGGATTGGACCATACCGGACTACCGGGTTTTTGTTCAGCCCTATTGTATGCCCAAAAAATGGCATTGAGCCCAACCGGCCCAATCAATGTCAAAGGGCCCAAATGGCTGCGCTGATCCAGGACCAGATCCAGTGAGAGCCCCTATGACCAAGACCTGACGGGAGACCCACACCTGCGACCAGCGTCAGCGACCGCTCGCCCAGCGACGCCAACGAACGTCCGCAGTCCTTGCCCCCGAGAGTGTAGGACCAGACCGTTGTGATCCACGGATTGAGCGTCCCGACTGCCTAGATTCCCGGAGCCACATCGCAACTACTTAACGGCTAGACGACTAGGAGGGACATTATTTATTCCGATTAACTTGTAACTAGTGGGGGACTCTCTTCGGACTCATTTCCTCTCTCTAATCGAAAGCATTGTAATTCACTCTGAGATTCAATAGAGAACGATAGGCCAAGCCATTCGCACCCTCCGTTCACTTCGCACCATCCTTGAGTTCGGTTTCACGCTATACCTTCCGGTTGCACGCTGTTGGCGACCCGAACTTTCTTCCGAAACCTGGTTCTCCTGAAATTTGCACAAACACCTATCTAGACCGTCTAAATCTAATTTGGATTGTCCATATTTGACTTTATAAAAATCTATATTTTTCTAAAAAAATTATTCCAATAGATGTAAAATAAAAAATAAAAACAATCTTTCAACTACTATTTTTAAAAAAATAATTATTTACTTAAAAATCATTATTTTTTTTAAAAAAATCAAATCTGGGCCTTCCACATCTGGATTTGGACGGTCCAAATAAGATTAATAGGATGAGTTAAGCTTTAGACTTAGCACTATAACTAGTCCGCAACTTAAATGCTTAAATATATCTTTTTTTTTTTTTTTGCAATAATTTCCTGATATTTATAATTGAGATTTTAGATTTACGGTTAAGTTTTTGAAACTCACAAAACTTTTACCAAGAACAACCTATTTGCAACTTCGGGTTTTTTTTTTTTGGAATTACTGTGTGTAATATGTTTTTTTGATATTAATAGAAGTGACTCTCTTCTTTTCCTTTACAAAAAAACTAATTCTTCAAAATTGATAATGGAGCTTATGATTTTTTTTACCAAAAGGGTAAGTGCATTATATAAAAATCAAAATACAAACACTGACACAAATAAAGAAAAAATATTTTTTTTTTTTAACCAAAAAAAAATTATTTTTAGAAAAAATAAATTTTAAACAAAAGTTATAATGCAACGCAAAGCTAACAAGACAACTGGAACCTAATGTTGCGTGTGTTTGGATTAGTTTTTAGATATAGCCTTTTAGTGATTTTAGATATTAGGTTTTGAATAAAATAGATTTTGTGAAAAAGTAATTTTGATAAAAAGTGTTAGGATGATTTTATTATAATCACTTCTTTCATGTGCAATTTACCAAAAAATACATAAGCTAAGCTAAGCTAAGGTGATAATTGTATAAAGAACAAAATTTAATTCCTAAAGTTGATCATCCTCAAACAATTCGGGATTTTCGTCCCATCAGTTTATGTAATGTGGTGTATAAAGTTATCACGAAAGTTGTTACTAATAGGTTAAAACATGTTCTACCTTTGGTGATAGCTCCTAATCAATGCAGTTTTGTGAGGGGTCGTCAAAGTTCGGATAATATTATTTTAGTTGAAGAAATCATTCATTCTATGAGGAATCTCAAGCAGAAGCAGGGCTACATGGCTATTAAAATTGATCTAGAAAAGGCGTATGATCGTGTACGTTGGAAGTTCATATTTGACTGCTTGAAGGAACTTAATATCCCTGACTATCTTTGTGATGTGATTTGGGCCTGCATCTCGACTCCTCAAATGCAACTTCTTTGGAATGGTGATGCCGCAAATACTTTTACCCCAACCCGTGGTGTACGACAAGGGGATCCCATTTCACCATACTTATTTATTATTATGATGGAACGACTAGGCCATCTGATTCAATCAGCTGTGACCGATGGGGATTGGCACCCGTTTAGACTATCCAGACAAGGTACAATTATATCTCATGTTTTCTTTGCTGATGATCTTATTTTGTTTGCAAAAGCTGATATGGATCAAGCAGCTGTGATAAAAGCGGTGTTAGATGACTTTTGCGAGATCTCAGGGCAGAAAGTAAATGCACATAAATCACGAATTTTTTTCTCAAACAATGTCAGTCAGGGCAGGAGTAGAGTAATTAGGGACTTTTTGCATTTTGCTTCGACGGAGGATTTGGGGAAATACCTTGGCATGCCTATTTTACATGAACGAATTTCGAAGTCTACTTATAAATACATTCTCGATAAGATGGATGCTCGTTTGGCTGGGTGGAAGTCGAATATGTTATCAATGGCAGCAAGGCACACTTTGGTTTCCTCAGTGGTATCAGCCATGCCTTCTTATGCTATGCAGACAGTTCCTCTTCCGTTAGCAACCTGTGATGAAATTGATAAGCGGTGTCGAGATTTTATCTGGGGTAGCTGTCCTACTAAACGCAGACCTCATTTAGTTTCTTGGAAGATGGTGTGCAATAGCAAGGAGGTAGGAGGATTAGGCCTCCGTCAAGCGCGATATCAGAATAGAGCTTTCATGTCTAAGCTTGGATGGGCTCTAATTGTTAAAAGGGATTTACTTTGGGTTAAATTCTTGCGTGAGAAATATAAAGCAGGCCATGATCTTATTCCAAAAGTTCAAAAGCGTCACCTGGAGTCTAGTACCTGGCGAGGCATTAGAAACAATTGGGATGTTGTGACAGATAGTTTGGCGTGGTCTATTAATAATGGTTTGAATACTTTTTTTTGGAGAGATGTGTGGGTACCACATGGGGATAGGTTAGAGAATTTAGTTACTAAACCTATTCCTAATGATGTTATGGAATGGAAGGTAGCCGACTGTATTACTGCTTCTGGTCAATGGAATATCCACAAGTTTGGGCATCTGCTTCCAAGTAATGTTCTCGATTCGATCAGACGTGTGCGCATTTCACTCTCTAATGGAGATGACTCTCCGGTGTGGCGTTGGTCTAATGATGGGAAGTTCTCTATGAAGTCTGCTTATAAACGTGTTGCTAATCCGTCTCAATCACATGGTTGGGGTTGTTGGAAGTCCATTTGGAAGTTATGTGTTCCCCAACGCTATCGTATGTTTTTATGGATATGCGTTCATGGTCGCCTATTCACCAATCTGGCAAGGTTTCAGCGTGGTTTGCACTCTTCTGGAGTTTGTGAGATTTGCATGGGAGATCAGGAATCTATGCTTCATGTTCTTCGGGATTGTCCTGTAACATATGCTTTGTGGATGAGTGTCATACCTGGAAAATGGCTTGGTAAATTCTTCGGTGAAACTGATTGCAATGATTGGTTATCTTGGTGCATTGCACAGAGGGAGCTGGTCCAAGGATATGAATTTCGTCTTTGGTTCACAATGCTTTGTCGTCATATCTGGCTAGCTAGAAATGATAGACTATTTCAACACCATACATGGAGTGATTTGTCGATTATTGCTCGTACGCGTGCTTGCCTATCTTGGGGTTCTTCTAATCCTTTACAAACAGACATAACAAACAGAGTTAATACAAGATGGATGCCTCCGTCTTCTGGTCTAGTGAAAATTAATACTGATGGATCCAGACGGGAGGATTCGGGTGCTTGTACGTGTGGGGGTCTTATCAGGAGTCATGATGGGATATTCATACAGGGATTCATGTATCGAGTTGGGATGGGATCTGTGGTTACTGCAGAAGCGTGGGGTGTCTTATGGGGACTTAAAATTGCATGGGAAGGAGGATTTAGACGGGTTATCTTGGAAAGTGATTGTGGGGAAGTTATCCATCTTATCCGATCATCGACAATGTCAGACCATCCGGACTATAGTGTCTTTGTTGAGATTCAGGCGATGCTCACTCGTGATTGGGAGGTTGAATTGGTACAGTGTGATCGAGAGTCTAACATGGTTGCAGATGCTTTGGCAAGAGAAGCTTGGCTGATGGCTGTTGACTTGCTGATAATGGATACTCCTCCGGAGCGTGTGGAACGTTTTTTGTTGATGGATCTTCAATATGTTCATTGTAATGTAGGGTCAGGTGTTTAGTGTCTGAGTGTCTCTTTTACTATCAAAAAAAAAAAGAACAAAATTTAATTTTAATTTTTAAAAATTTATAAATAAATACTATATGTGCATTTGTAAGGCCAGCGTATTATTTATATGATTAATTAATAATTAATAATTAAATGCATATATTTTAAAATATATGTTATTAAATATATTTTTGCCAAAATATTTGTATTTTTAATAAAAAATTTATTATAAAAGGGAAGGAGAAGGGGTATTTTCGGTATAGCATTCATGACAACCATAAAAAGGTAAAAAAAAAAAAAATTCTGAAACCATAATTTTGAATAAAAAAAATATTTTTCCAAAATTTTCATCGGTTTGTCTACTATAGACCTCAAACTATGGTTTTACAAATTGGATTAACTTTTTAAAACTGATTTTGCAAAATTTAAGGTAAGTATGTGAAAGAAGTTTTATCTCTATATAAAAGTACTTTTGGGTAAAAGTGTTTTTCCATTTCACCATGATTAAGAGAATGTTTGGCTCTATTTCAGAAGTGCTTCTAGAAACACTTTTACGCAAATAAAGATAAAAACTCGGATTGCATATAATCACTTTTTAGAAGTTATTCCTAAACATGCTTTAAATAAAAAAGCAAGAGATGGTGGCCATTCAAAGACTGAGCCCCAACAAACCTACCCCTTCGATGTCAATGCTGTTAAACCCAGTACACTGGAGCTTATGATATTTGCAACTTAGCTTCCATTCTTTGTTCATTATTTATTCCTTCTTAGTCACTTGTCATCCATTATCATCTCACCCCATTCATGATCTTCCATTGTCATCTTCTATCATAACCCTCCTTTTGTGTCATCCTATCATGGATTCTTCCATACCAACCATTTTTTTTTATTTGTCATTGAGTTAAATACAATCTTGCTCCATGCTTTATATACAAAGTAAGGTGAAACACCCTAAGAATTATTGTCATTATCAACCCCATTTGGAAGCGGTGAAATTTTGCTATATATCATAATTCCATCACCAGTTTAACCTATCTTATAAATCACCTTCATATATATATATATATATGAATGTTGTAGAGAATACCTATCAATGGCCATAATCTTTTATCTATAGCTCTTTTAATGAGCCTTTTGCATGGTTACTGATGATTTGTATCATTTAGATTGAATTCTATGGTTTAGAAAGTTCAAGTTAAAAAAAAAAAAAAGTTAAAAGCTGTCAAGTTCTCTTCCAACAGGATACTTTCACAATCACTTTGAAGAAGTCCCAATTTTTACCACATGAGCTCTTTTTCCTTGGCATGTCTAAGATACAATCTTTGATGAACACCATCTTATTCCTTATTCTTCTTCATATTATGATCATTGTCCTTCTCTAGCAACTTTGCATGTTGGATCCAAGTTTCTCGATAGAGTAAGATTCTTGACTGCATCACAAAACGGCCTTACTTTTGGTATTTGTTTACATCCCAAGTGTTTTAGGGTGTTATCTTCCTCGGGCCCTGCTATGGGAATTGTCTTTTGAAGGTTTTATCTTTTAGTTTATAATATACTTGTTTTCTATTAGAGGAATATAAGTATATACTTCTTTCTACGTGAGAGAATTCTATTCGAGACATATTAGATACTAAGTATGGATATTTCTTTTAATAAAGATTCAAACTTTAGTTTTACATGTTACGAGGGATTATCTCATTCCTTTAAATGCAACCCAGTTGGAAAAAAGAATATCCTTATATGTTAGTAGGCTGAGCTTTAAATTGGGCTTTATTATAAGCCCAGTTTTGAACTGGAACAAAGGCTCTGGACAGGGAAAGCCCAATAATTATCATTTTGGCCCACGAAGGCCGAAGAGGGTCGTGCCCGATAAATACAGACTATAGCTGGTTGCGCAAAAAAACAAACAACAAAACAAAACAAAACGGCCGAGTTCTAGATCGAAGTTTCAGGAATCCGCTAGCTTAGCAGTTATTATGGTTGTCTAGAGATCAGAATTACAACACCACGAAACTGAGGGTCTGAAGAAGTTCGGCGTTGATCCTTCCTTGTTTGGTGCTGCACAAGCCCCTCCGTCTTCCAAGTTCCAAGATCCTGCCAATAATGACGACAACGATGACGACGGCGACCCAAGCATACGGTGAAGCCTGGTACTGGGACAATCGCTATTCCAACGAGCCCGGTCCCTTTGATTGGTACCAAAAGTATCAAACCTTAGCTCCCATCATGAATCTTTATGCCCCTCGCAACCGCCGGATCCTCGTTGTCGGTTGCGGCAATTCAGGTTTGTTTGCTTGTCTCAGATCTGGAAATGATCTACGTAATGCCTCTCTCGTGATGTGGAAGGTTTATCTCTTGCTTACATGAATTTTCAATTTAGAATAGATATCTCAAAAAAAGTTGGATGTAGAAGGAAGGTTTTCGAAATTTTGTTGTTGATCTGTCTTGGAAGAATGCACGTCCATCTCTGCGAACAATTTCTTTCTTTCTTTTCAAAACCAAAAGGAAAGAAAAATAACGCAGAAGTAACTTTGTCAATTTGGTTTGCACTTTGAAAATGGCCAAGTTGATTCTATTTCATATCGATCGAGCTGCTGTCAACGCAAAATTATAATTTTGTTTGCATTGTTAATTTACAGCATTTAGCGAAGGCATGGTTGACGATGGTTACCAAGATGTTGTCAACATTGATATATCCTCTGTGGTGATTGAAGCTATGCAGAACAAATATCGGGATCGTTCCAAGTTGAAATGTATCCTTATCTTTTCCTGATTCGATTTTGGGCATTATCTCAAGTCTGGGCTTATACATGTGCATATGTTATAGTGTCACATAGGAATTTTTCATTGGACGGGGTATACTTTCTTATGAATAACCAACACTGACTTGGCTTGTTGAGGTTGAACTTCTTTATCAACTAGTTAGATATGCAAATGGATGTCCGGAATATGAGTGAATTTGAATCAGATTCCTTTGGTGCTGTAATTGACAAAGGTATGCTACCGTCTTTCCCCCTTTTTGGTCTTTCATACTGGGCAGTAAGTAACGAGCTGATATTGTTTAACATTGTGTTTCAGGGACTCTTGATTCTCTCTTGGTGAGTATTGCATGTTGTACGGCTTAAAATTTTGATGAAAATTGTTGCTCATGGTATACTTTTGCAGTGTGGAAACAATTCGAGACAAAATGCCACTATGATGCTTGAAGAGGTTTGGAGGTATAATAAAACCATGAATAAATAATAGAATTCTTCGGAGATGTTTGATTTTACATTTTTTTTATTCTTGATCTTTTCACCATTATTGAAGCAGTTGATGACACACTATAGGGTTCTCAAGGATAAAGGCGTTTACATCCTGGTAATTACACCTTACTTTTTAATGTGTGTTTGGCTCTCCATGATTAACTTGACTCACTTCAAACATGAAGATGAAATGTGTTTTGCATTCTTCGTGATCAGCCTTGACTGCTTGTAAATGCTGCAGGTAACTTATGGAGCTCCATTATATCGCCTACGTTTGCTCAGAGATTCATGCTTATGGAATATAAAGCTTCATGTGATAGGTTGGTTCAAATCTGGTGCTGTTGTCTTTCTCTATTCCGAGTTTTATCTGCGTGTTATTGTATGACTGAGATGTACTATCCCTAGGCTTTTAGTTGAGCATGATTTCACTTTTGTTGTTTATATTTGCCTTTTGAATTTTGAAGATTCAAATGTAGGACAAACGTAAATTCTAAGTCATAAATAATGCAATCCATTTTGGGTTTTGTGCAATGCACAAGGATTGCACAAAGCCCACTATAGTTCTATTCAAATTCTCATATTTCTTTCATTAGTTACTACCCTTTAAAATAGAATGCATCTCAAATGTTAACTTTCAAAGTTAAAAAAATTCATTAAACCTGAAAACCCACTATTGTTCTATGTGCAGAGAAACTGGCATCAGAAGAGAGAGCATCTAATGGTCCAGTTTGGGAGCTGACTAATCCTGTCCCACTCAATGATGATGGAAGCTCAGTGGAGCAAGAACTCGGGAAAAATCCGGATGTCCATTATATTTATATCTGTGTTAAGGTAATTGGTTCATGCTCATACCTTATATTTGGGGAATGTTCTGTGAAAAAGCACTCCACTCCAGTTTTCTGAATTCACTAATGTTAACTTACTTAAATGTTTTGTAGTCATCCAGTTAACCTATACCTTCATAAGCTAGTCTGCTCTGAATCTTATCCTTATTATTCTCACCCTTCTCTAGATGGAACTAGACATATCTGATCTTTTTTTTTTTTTTCTTTTTGGTGAAAAAGACGTATCTGATCTGAATGGTAATGCTAATACCATAACCCCACACATCCTACCTAGGAAGTCAAATTCTCTTGCTTTGTTTCTTACTCCGGTGAGTTTGACATTCTAAGTTGAATGGGCTGAACCATCCATATAACTGTATTTTAATAGCCAACCTTATCAGTGGTCACCTAATTCTTCAACATCTTGAATCTCCTAGTCAACAGGGTGTCATTGACTTCCTAATCCTCCATTTCTTGAACATCATGTTTTGCTCAAAAGATAGGGTTACGTTGCACAAATACCTATAAGATTTTACCAAAAGTATGTTTGGCACCTTATACTTTTTGGAGGTATAAAAATACTCATGAATATTCAAAATGGGAGCAAAAATGCCATAATTACTAAATAACCTAACACCATTACTTTTTGTTGTGAGGCAAGCCCACGCCATTTTTACACATGCTTATGTAACGATGTTAATTTATTTTTAATGGTGATAACATTTTTACTCTCATTTTGAATGTTCATGAGTATTTATGCATTTCCAAAAAATATCTAATGAGTGTGTTTGAGAATCATTTTGGAGTCCATAAAATGCATTCCCAACCCACAATGCATTTTCCATCACCAGCTGCATGTTTGGGAGAGATGGAAACCAAAATGCATTGTGGGGTTAAAATGCATTTTGGTAAGAAGTAGAAAAAAGCTCCTTCTGCAAGGAGATTGGGCATTTCGCGATAATGACATTCCAAGTTGCAACCTTAACATTCCAAAATGATACCTAAACATTCTAAGTCACGACTTAGACATGAGAACTCCAAATCGCAACCTGGGACATTTTACTACTTTATCATTTTATTTTTTTCTTAATTTTATCACACTATATAAAATTAAATATATATATATGTATTATTTAATGATATTCATTTTTTTTAAGTTACTTTCCACTAAAAGTTACTTTTACAACGTTTATCTAAATAAATTTTCATTTTTTAAAAATGCATTTTGAACAAAAGTTACTTCTCCCAATGGTTATTCAAAATGGCTCAATGTTGGACACGTTTTTGTTAAAAGCTCATGGGTATTTTTGCACATCAACCCAAAGAAAAAAACAACACCACATGCTTCCCTCCTTCCTTCTAAACATAGGAAATGTTTGTTGGTAACATATTAGTAAATGCTCTGTTAGCAAAATAGAGTTGCTATTGTAAATCAGTCAACTGAGATTGAGTGTATACGGTAGGAAGATGGGGTTCAATGTCATTCCCGTTGACTGTGCTTTACCCCTTGATTAGCAGTATATTTCATAACAAATTTCTGAATTAATCTTCACTTATTACTGTTCAGAAATCTTTAGTACCCTGCTTTTGCACAGGCTTGCCTCCTTACTATTTTTATTTTATTTTGAAATTTGGACATTGTGTTCATTGTTGGTCGTATTGCAGGATGAATCTTTGAAGTCAAGCTCCAAAGCATGAACAGGCAGATCGGTGAGGGAAGACGGGCGTTTTAGTTTATTCAAATTTGTGTTATAATAACTACTTTTCGTTTTTTCCTTCTGTTCAACTTTGAGTTTGTGAGGTAGAATCTGAAGTGTACAAGTTTCTAATTATGTATGATGTTTGCCCCCAAGTTTGTGATGTTATACGACTTTTCAGCATGGGATCTGTAAATTCGACCATTTAAATTAGAGGGAATTACTATAGGGTTTTAAATAAGAGAATTAATATCAGCAAAATTTCTAAAAGTTGTTAATGTTAACTGTTTCAGTTGTCAATAGTATATGTTTGAGTTATCAATAGAATATTCTTGATATTAATTTTCTTGTTTGGGACCTTACAATAATTCTTCCTTTAGATTATAATTGCAATAAAATTAGGCCCAAAAAAACCAAGAACACAAAGACTCGATTCTTCTATTGAAATTTTGAAGATCTCAAAGCTGTTATGTTGAATAATACTCCCTTGTGAACTTTATGATAGAATTAGTTATTTCTGATAAAATATTAAAATTATTCTTGATAAAAATCATTAGTTAAAATTTAGTTAATTAATTAGGAAGATTTAGAGTTAGTTCGCATTGTTGAGTTATAAAAACCAATGCATTCGATTAAAAATGTTATATTATGCAACATGCCAAATGACTTTATAAATGATGTCTTATATTTAGTATCGAAGGGAATATAATATTTGAGGTCACGGTGAAATATGTTTTGATATAGTATGTAAGGGATGTGGAGTTTCATGCACCACTTTGGGTCATTGTGGCCATTAAGCCTATGCCAGGTCTTTCATTGGGACACCCCAACCCCTTAAGTGGTTTCATTGGAGGGGCTAGATCTTTGGGTTGTTCAATGCTTAATAACAAGAATTTTAAAAGTGAACTGGTGGTTCTATCGGAATAAAAATGTCACTTTTTTGGGTATAATTATTTTTATACTAAAAGCAATCATACTCAAGAGCCTATCTAACAGCATGTTTAGCAACCACTTCTGAAAAACACTTTTACGTAAGTCGAGATAAAACTCTCTCACATACTTACTTTGGATTGTGTGAAATCACTTTTCAAAAGCTGTTCCCCCTCCAAAAGAACATTCAAATCTTTAATCATTACAGTGCAAGAGATTATTCACTTTTGCTTGACTGAACCCTTATTTGATAAAAACGATTATTTCTGAAATTATTCATGCTCAATATTGATGTGTTTATCTCTTTCTTCTTCCTCAAAACCCATTTTAAGGCCCATTTCTTCATTGTGAAACACCCCCCCTCCCCTCTCTCATTGCTTTTCATTGAGGAAAAAAATAGTGAAAATATTTTCTTGGTAAGGAATTAGAGCCGGGAAAACGGGCCCAACCCGCGGGTTGAGCCCGCCAACCCGGGGGTTGGGACGGGTTCGGGCTGCACAAAATGCAGCCCGTATTTTTGCGGGCTGCACGAGCCTGGCCCGCATAACCCGCGGGTTGGCGGGCTAGCCCGCCAGCCCGCCTTTTTTTTTTTTTTTAATAAAATTTTTGTATTTTTTGTTTTTTTAAAACTAATTTTTTAAGTAAGTTTTTTACAATGTTAAATCTTTATGAACCATACAACACATAATTGTATATACTTATTTTCATCTTATTATTATTTATGTATCAAAATGAATATTTTTTAAAAGAGGTTTAGGATTAAAATAAATAAAATTTATTAAAATATTATAATTGCTAAATAATATATGAAAATTTATTCCGAAGATATTTTTTGAAGCCAATTAACTTCATATTAATTATTTGTGTAAGTATTTATATTTATTAAAATTTATAAATATATATTAAAAATAAAAAATAAATAAAAAATGGCGGGCTGGCCGCCAGCCCGCCACCTCGAGCTCGGGCTGGGGTTTTCCCAGCCCGTTTTGATGCGGGCCGCACAGGCCCGCACCATTTGGCCCGCGGGTTGGCCCGCCAACCCGCGGGCCAGCCCGTTTACCGGCTCTATAAGGAATCTTTGAAAAGTTTTAGAAGACCCCTAATTCAGGCCTCTGAATGCCAAAATTGTCCAACAATACCTATTCACCCTTGGTCTGGATTTTGGGATTTCTTATTATGGGCCCACATTTTTTGTGGGTTGATAGCCTTCTTTAGTGTTAAATTATGTATTATTAGATCAACGTATTATTAGTTTATTATGTAACTAATGGAATTGGATCTAGTAAAAAAAAAGCTAATCCCTCATAATATAATGAATCAATATTTAAATTTTCATTAAGAGAGGTATCCACATTTAATATCACAGTGTCTCAAACATAATTACTTCCATATATATTTAGAAAAATAATGAAACCAATAATTATATCTAGAAAAAGGAACTAGTGTCTTAAAATATGAAGAACCAATATTTAAATTTTTATTGGGAGAAGTATCCATATTTAGTACTGTATAGTACTTAGAATAAAATTACCTTCAATAGAAAGATATATGTGTTTTAGTGAGAAAAAAACATCAAAGACAGTGAAAAAGGTCCTTACTAAATACATAATAAAATGGAACAAATATGTTCTGATAATGACAATAATACAATACACATTACATAAGTTAAATAGATTGACTTTTTTCTAATTACCTTTCTTTTTTTCCCCCTTCCATTTTATACCAAACACATCTTATGTCATCAAAATTCAGATGTCTTCAATGTTGTTCTAAACCGTAATGATTACGCATTTGATAAAAGGACTTTACCCCTTTTCTATTTTGGCCTAAATGCAAAGAATTTCTACTTGATTGGGATGAATTTGGTATCTTTTACTCTCACACACACTTTGCTCTTAAATATATATAGTACCATTTCTAGAAGAAATAATTGGTCTATCGTATAAGTCACTTAGAAAGTTATTAGTTAATCATTTGGTCTTAAAT
>QFDD01000667.1:0-37616 GCA_006871305.1 Vachellia collinsii
TTTCTGAATTTTAGATATGCATTGGCTCTGGTCCTTCTCTGACATTTTCGAATTCCAGGTCCTTCTCTGCCATTAATTTGGATCATGAAATGCATTTCTTTTCTTTTTTTTTTCTTTTTTTTTTTTTAAATTTATCTTTTGATCCCAAATTGTTCCAAGGGTACCTACAATAAAAATTGATATTGAGTAGCATCAAAAGTCATAAAAATCAATTATTTAACAAATAATTAGCTTTAATTTCATATAATTGCATTTAATCATAATTAATACAATTAAACTCAATAAAAGCCCAAATATAGCACTAAAATCCCTTGAAATGCTACAAATTCATTTGATAAAATCTTATTAATTCACTATCCAGCAATTGGCTACATATTAGAGGATTCTATTAATACATGTTCTCGCGCTTCTGCATACTTTGGTTCCTACTTCCTCCGCTTGCTTCGATCATCTATTCTTGAATGATTGAAAATCATCCTGCCTTAGTCTTCAGCTACAATGGATTATATTGTGTTCAATTCTAGCGACAACATCTGCACTGCATGACTATTTGATCTATAGTTCAATTCTTGAATTCTCTTAGTACACAATTTCTCTCTGTCTTTAGCTTTGTTGGTATTCTTTGATTTTCCTTCCTCCTCTGTTGATATCTTCCAGCAGAACCCAGGCATTGTAGTTTTCGTCTGCTTCATTTTGCTAGAGATGTGCCTTATTTCATTGCTATGTACTTTCTATAGTTGTTTAATTAGTGGATGCTTTCTATTACAAACATTTTCCCATTGCTTTTCCTTGTCAATATTATTTTCCTCCCTGGATTTCCCCCTTCCAACCTGATCTTGGATTTTGGAGGCAACCTAATGGGCATAGCTCCGAATCTAGTTCATAAATTACCTTTTACGCTATAGAGCCAATAGAATTAGGATGGTAATTTAGTTAACCAACCATATGATTTATTTGATTCTGATTTAGTTGGTTTTCTTCTTACTTTTCTGCAATGAATTAAGAGGAAGTAATCCTTTTGTCAAGCTTTCTAGTGAATTGATCAATTGAGTCTATTACATCATTATGATTCTCGTTCGTGCTCGAAAACGTGTATTCTTTACTTTCATATTTCGCCAGAGTCAGTAATGACTTGAGCTAAGGCCCTTCTTTCTTATTTCAGAGCTCCAAGTCGAAGTGGAACTCCCTTCTCTATTTCACTTCCGACCTCTTCTTTACTTGAGTAGACTATAAGAACATGAATTCGGTGGAGTAATCACTTCCTCTCCTTGTCAGTTGAGTCACTTCCTACCTCTACATATAGAAAAAGAAAAGCAGGGAAGACAAGAAGATGATGATCTCTTAAAGTGTCCAGTTGTTGTGCTTAGAATCGATTCAATTGGAAGGGAGAGAATAATCCACCGAGAAAGCTCAAGCATAGTTTTGTTGTTCTATACACATTTAACAATGATTGCAACATTGGCATTCCTATGTTGGCTTATGACGCTGGAATTGTTAACTTTTAGATTTTGTATTTTTTTTTCATCAAGGTGATGAATGAATGTTTTATTGAGAAGCATCAATTTGATCTGGACTTGTGCTTAACTTCCTGATATGCCCGTGGCTGTATGTACGATATATATGCCAATACATTACTATTTGTTTTGGTGATGGTATTATCTAACTCTCAATAGAGGAGGGATATCTTTGGAGATTTTGTATTTTTATTTTTATTTTTCTTTTCCTTTCCTTGTTTTACCCAAACTGAACAATTTTCTTTTCCCAATAAACATGTGTCCTTTCCTTAACATAAATGAGATGTTTGCCGACAAGGAGGCTATTGGCCTTTGAAGGCAACAACATGAGCTTGTTTTCTTTTTGGTTTCGAATTTCATTTTTTTTTAAAAGGCAGGATTTTGGAATTTTCTTCTTAGTCTAGGGAGAGAGAAGCAAACCTTGCTATTTTTGAATATGACTTGGTTTTAATTTTTTTTAATTATCCGTGATAGCTCTTCATAAGCATGTTACTACAATTGTTTTTCTTCAATTTTTGCTCTCCTGAATTTGATTTGATCATATGTCCATGATAGCTCTTCATAGCTGTAATGGTGTGCTACCGTCACATCTCTGACTATGCTTCAATTTAATTGTATTGTTGTTTTAATAAAAAAGTTACAATATTATCTATGGACTCGTTACAGATTGTTACCACTACAAATGATGAGATAAAATTAGGAAATAATTGTGATTTTGTGTTCCGGAACTTTAACTCAGCTTTGTAATATTTAATAAAAATGATCTCTTCATATTTATGCAGCAGTATGTATATGTGAATATTTTACAGCCTTCACTTTTCATTCTCAATCCCAACAGCTTTAATTCTCAATAGATGCTATGTCCGCTGATCAAGTGAGGTCCCTATCGTCCATAGAAATGCGAAGAACTTTGTTTGCATTGGCCTTCAGTCATCGGCTTCGAAATCCAACAAGTTTGTGTCTCTGTCTTATCCCTTTCTCACTTTCAAGATATATTTGTCTCTCTGTGGCATGAACAACTCTAGTCATTATTGTGCTTGAACTTCGATCTTTTTTTTAAGGGGATGTTCAACTTGTAACTTTTTCCTTTGAACTTTAGTGTTGTGTGCTTGAAAATCATATTCAATACAAGGATCTTGGTTGATCGTACTAAACTCATTACCCGTTCAACAATATTATTACCAATTGATTGTATTACTGTTTAATATTTATTGTTGTATTATAGCCAAGTCTGTTTGATAGGTTAATACTATTAGCAATTGAATTGCTTGATTATTGTCAAATCTATGGGGAAGCATAGCTGTTATTCTTGATAAGGGGCTATGGTGCGCTATTGTCCAATCTGCTGATTAATAAGCTAATTAATAGTATGGTCAACAAATTATTGCCACTAATAATGATGAGTTGGCATTCAGAAATAGTTGTAATTCTAATGTAATTTGTGGTTGTGGATATTTTTGAATGAGTAATTGTGGAACTTTTAATTAAGCTTTGCAATTGTTCAAAAAGGTCTCTTCGTATTTATTTCAAGAGTATGCATTAATCTAATGTAATGTGAATACTCCCTAATGTCTCTCCACTTTAAGATTCATTGGATGCTATATGAGTTCAATATGATCCCGCTAGTTTGTTTTCCTAATTAATTTAGCTACTTAAGATTCAATATTTAAAAGATTTAATTTAAATTAATATTACCATAAATGATTGAAAAATAGAGAACATGACCAAAGGTCAAAACAGCCTTAGATACTATTTATTAGGTCCATAACATTGATGCATCAGATAAAGTAGAAGTGCGTCGTTCATATGCTTCAAACCCACATACCCTTCCCTTGCAAGTGGATCTCGAAAGAGGTATATGGAACTCAATATCACGGACAACTTCATGAAGTTGATTGAGGTGAGCCAAGACGACAGGAATTGAGACGTCATAAGCATGTGCATATGCTACCATATTATTGCCAGCACTTGCTTCCTTTGTCATTATTGCAATTGCATTAGGCATAGTAGTAGGGGTCGACACTGTCTTTTTCATCATGACAGTACTTCTCTTCACCCCCAACAAGACAGTTGTAGTTCTGCCCCCACTGGCAATTCTGTCTCCCGTGCTTGTTCTCCTCACTCCACTGCCTCCACTACTTGACTTGAAAGTCATAGAATTAAGCTTCGCACTCACACTAGTTGCTGCCCCCAATATTTTGTCACTATCTCCAGACCCTTCTTTGAAATCAACTTGAGGCGTTTCATCAGTTGGAAGTGATGAACTTGATGGTGCCCACTGATGTCGTCCTGTCAACACCACATTTCCAAACAATTGGGTTAATTCATCTTTGAACTAGAGTCCCCTCAACTTGAATGTATAGTAACCTGGGATTTCGTGAACATTCAATACCAATAAATTAGTTACATAATATACAAAAGCTAGTACACGAGATATAAAAATTTAACATCACAAAACTTAATTGCTTACAAATATTTTCCTCTCCCACTACTCTTCAATGGCATTAACAGTCTTCCTCTCAAGATCCCATCCCACGCTAGTCTCACGAACCAACTTTTGCCAAACCTGTCATTCCTTTTGTAACACCCTCTATTTATGCAACCTATTGGACATTCGGAAGCGTTATCGCTCAAGAGAATAAATAATTAAAGCCCATAAATTAAAGCCATGCATCTTGACCATTGGGTTACTATTCATTTGGTATTTTTAGATTTTCAGTCCAATTTTGAAAAATCATAACTAATTCTAGCAAAATCGTATGAGGGTGCTCTAAAATTATTTTGAAAGCCCTTGCAATCCTTTACATGATAAAAATATGATCTTGGCCATAAAATATGGCAGTTAATATATTTTATTGAATTATTAAACCCTCTTTGATTTACTAACACATTTTGTGCCTAAACTTCAAAAATTCATAACTTAATCTATAGAGCTTCAATTAACCTCATTTAGGACTTAATGGAAAGCCCCATGTGTCTACTTTGTCCATAAAAATTATCATGAGCAATAGAAGTCATTTACTTTACTTTAACGAATCAAACATTAGTCGTACCTTGAAAACTGCTCAATCTGGACGGTTATGATCTTGCATCTTAAAACCATACTTTCAAGGTCATACTTAGGCATACAATCACTTATCATTCATCAATATATATCATATGTACATGCCAAGGCCTCATATTGAATTTACACAATTTATAAAAATTGTTATACATTTAATAACTTGCAGCAAAATAATGCTATAGAAGCTTATCTCTTTTGTTTTACTTACCATTTGACTTTTGCATTCACTTTCCCCTTGGAAGCTTGTAACCTAGCATGGTTAGTTATTGATGGGTAAGATTCAAAGAATTCCAGTAGCAAACAATTACCATTCAAACAGTCAAGTTATACTTCAATCATTTACTAATTAACAAATAGCATTGTCAAGGCTTATACATAACAAGAACATGCATTTAAAATATAGAATTGTCAATCATGGCTATGAAACAATTCAATGAGTCATTCAACATGTTCAAGATAAAATAAATATTTCACTCATGGCAAGCTAGGAAGCATAACAAAATATAAACACAACTTAAATGCAAGAATGGGTAAAGTTGCAACCTTTAAGCTTTATTAGCTTTCTCTTATTTTTCTTTTCTTTCCATGCTAGGAGCTTCATTAGCCAAGCTTCCATTCTCACTTCCATTTAACCTCCTCTGGATTTCCTTTTTCCCCATTTTTCTTGGTGGGCTTGGGCAAGTGTCGAATACTTTAATTACTTGGACGACATCAAATTTAAAGAAAAAGAACAGATTTTACACATAACCAACACATTTATGCTTTCAGAAAAATCCACATGCAACAAAAAACTCAAGGACCCGAGGCATTTTTTTTTTCCAGAGCAAAGAATCTGTTTCAATCCATCAGTGCCATAAATAAACCACGGATGTGCAACAGCTTGGAGTGACCAACAATGGAAAGAAAAATCAATATGCATATCAAAAAAATAACTCATACGCTCAGTCCTCATCCATATTATGCTTTAAGCCATTTAAAATTCATATATTGGCCTTAGCTCATCCAAAACATGTGGCCCATGTCTCTGTTCTTACAAACCCAGTAACAAATCAGACATGCATTCACACTTTGAGCTTACCCAAACTCCTAAAAACAGTCCCTTTTTACATCTATTTGCAGATAATCTCACCTTATTATCACAAAATCACAGCTCAGAGGACGCATACACAGTGAACACACACACAGACAGAGATCTCAGCTCGGATGAAAAATAGCATGCACGAATCCAATCAACCCATAGAGCTCAAATCTTACACATACAAGGAGATTAATAAGTGATACTCATCCTATTACCTCTGATTACTCTACTTTTGCTCAGCTCAATCCATCCCAAAAATCAGATTCAGTGACGGAAATGGAAGAAGCAGAGCTCACCTGTCAAAATTCCTCTGTTGCACACGTTTTTTGGCGTCTTCTCCGGCGAGTTCCACGGCTCCAACTGTGAGCTCTCCCTCTCTCACTATCTCACGCTCTCTTGCTCTCTCTCATCGCTGTCTCTCACTCTGCGTTTCTACTTCTTTGTTCTGTCTGGAGCTGATGGAAAGGAGGAAAGAATGAATAAAAGGAAATGGCGGTGAGGAGCATTTCCAAAGCTTAATCCACGTGTTGCGTATGTGGGCTGTGGATGTGTGTCACATTTCCATTTGACATTCAGAGTTTCTTTTCTTTCTTCTTTTTTTCCCCCTTAAGTTTGACCCCTTATATGTGAATTAATTATTACCATAAATTTTGGGCAATTCTGCTTATTTTTCTTAATTTTCTAGAAATGAAATAATATCCTTAAAAAAAATACTTTTGGTCCAAAATTTATTCACATTTGTCCAAGCTGTTGTAATTGGCTTCTCCAAGTCTCAATTACATTTCATACTATATTGGTCAAATTTCGGGATGTTACACCTTTCATAGGGTATCATATTTGTTTTTCAACTGCAGCTTAGAGTACACTTTCGTAGTATTTGCAATGAAGGCATCGGCAATTTGGATCCATCGAAGCTTGGTGAAGCTATAAGATTTTCTTTTTCTGAAATTAACTTATTTGATACACAAGTCAATGAACACCTTTGTGGTGTTCATATCCCCCTGAAGCTTTCTCCTTACTCATTATGCTATACAACAAATACAACACCTAATACTAACAGTTTAAATGTTAAAAACTTCTTTTCTTTCACTAATCATACATCATATTGATAAGGCAATAGTTTAAGTATTAGCAATTTCGACTAAAAAGAAAGGCATTAGCAACATGCTTATATACAACTCATATCCAGTTACTAGCTCAGATACAAATGCAAACATAAAACAGGAACATACAGGAAGTTCAAAATATATCAAACAAAAACAAGTCACTGGACATGAAGTGATATATAGCTTTTGTGCTAAGGAAACAATGTACTTTTCTTCTTATAATTGTTTAATTTTCTTGCTATTTTTTTTTTCAAATTCTAATTTAAGATAATCACAAATGGCATTATATACAAAGGCATATCAATTATGTTTTATGTTAATCCATGATCCTCTCCATGGATTAAATGAGAAAATTTGAAATGCCTAATTAACACACTATTTATAGTTGTGCCACAAATTACAGTTTCATAACCTCTTTGATTTTTTATGAAGCCTAATAACCTCATTACTAAATAATAACTTAATTTGAAGGCATTAATTCATTTAAAGATCTCAAGCTAGGTACGTTCAGTTTAATCCCTCGATGTAAACCGTAAAACATGTTAGATACAACAACGTCACACTTGTAGCCTACAAAATATACACCGTTCGTTGGAAAACTAGGAAGTTTCAAAATATTGCAAATAGCTAACCTAAGCGAATAATAACCAGCTCTGTTTTGGGAAAACAAACCTACAAACTTGAATCTGACACACTAGTAAACTAAAGCAACATAGTAACCAGAGTAGGCAAAAGGCAAGGGTGAAGGAAGAAAATGATAATATTGAAGAGGAGATAGAGAAGACTACTTATCAAAAGGAAGACAACACAAAAGCCACCACACCTCCAACTCACCAATATTATGAGAAGATGAAGCTAACAAGCCAAGGAGTGACAGATCTGAAAACCCAAAGCAGGAACTTTCATCTATTCAAAGCCGAGGAGAAACTCACCGGCGAGTGTCCTCCGTGAAGGGAAGACAATAGGCAAGGAAGGCCAGGCTGCGATGTCGAGTTGGGGAAGAAGAGTTGAGGAGAAAGTAGAAGGGATCCGACGTGTCATTTATGAAATTCATAATTAAACACACACACCTATGAACCAACGGAATATAAGGTACAGAGTAGAGATTATTAATCATTTCATCATCGGTTAAAAAGATAAACAGATAACTAATATCTTAAATTAAAAAATTATTGTAACTATGACTTTTAGTAGTCAGGTAAAAAATAACCAACGCCTTTAAATGAATATAAGATGTCATTTTGTTTTATGAACGACGATGTATATAAGAGTTTTTCACTTTAGGCATCAGTTATTTTTAGTAACCGATGACAAATTGTTTCTTAACTTCATTTTTATTACAAAATTGCTACCACCTCTCTTATGACATTGGTTTAGTTTTTAACTGACGTTAAATGGCGACATTAATTCACATTTACTTAGTAGTGATAAGGGCTAGTTGGAAAGTTGGATTTGATCTTAAATACAAAACCTCAATCCATTTTGTTTCTTAAGTTTACAATTTTTCTCTAAAGTATCATATTGATTGATTGCACACGTTAAGGGTTATTTCCATCCGATGGTAGCCATGATTATAGATGATATTTTAGAAAAATTAAATCATATTTATTGCACATAACTAACTTCTCTAATCTATTCAAATTAATTGTCTAAATCTTATATTAACTAACAAACTAATCCATATTAAATAATGACCAAGTTATATAAATATTTTTTTATTTTTATTGCAATTTTCTTTAAGCAATCATCTGTCTAATATAGAGTCAGGTAAAATACAAAAGTTTTCTTTTATTAGTTTTAGCATTTACGAATATTTTAAAAACTTATCCTTCAAGTGTCACACTATAGTCTCCTTTTCGTTGTTTGGTGCCCCTTATATTCTTAATGTATAAGACCTATTTCATATCATGAGGACTCCTGTTTAATTTATTTTCAAGTGAGATAGAAAATAGAGCCTACCTAATTCCCAAGAAAATTAGTTTTGGAATGTCATCATTTTAAAAACATTAAAGTAATTTTAATTTTTCATCTTAGTTCAAGTGAGTTAATTAAAATTATCTTAGGGAGAGAGAAAATTTTAATAAGGGAATATTTGAAAAATTATATCAATATAAGGCCTATTAAATGACTTAACTAAAATTCTTATTATATCCTTGATGTGTGTGACAATTAGTTTAAATGGACTTGTGTGATGATGATGACTAGAGTGGTTCTGACCAAAAAAAAATCGACTAGAGTGGCGTGCATATATATATATAGAGAGAGAGAGAGGGCGAGAGTGAGAGAAAAGCTCAATACATCAAGGAATGTGGTAAATGTACTCACTTTATGTGGCCTTGTTTTGTTTTGTTTTGTTTTTTTTTTTTTTGAGAATAAATGTGGCCTTCTTTTGTTGACAAGAGATTCGATCCATGTAACCACATGATTTGCTGTTAAATTGAGAGCTACTTGGCATGTGGCTCGGCTGTTTCTTAACAGAAAATTACAACAGCTGGATGTTGTTTTAAATCTAATGTGGAAAAAAAAAAACCACTTCCGTTTTACATTATTGTGAGGAATTATCTGAGCCGTTGGTTTCATTAATGGCGTGGCACGTTGCTGGCTCCTGATCATACAAATGATGACGATCATCACTGACACTTATTGAGTGATTCCAAATCTTTAAAAGGAACATTGGTCCTTGCAGGTCTATACATGTGCCACAGAGAGGGGCAATGAATCTCTCCTTTTCTCTTATCATATTTTTACCTTTTTTTTCTATTTATAATTATTAAATCAACATTGAATGACTCAAATTTTGTTTTATATGAAATCTATATTATTTATTTTCTCTGTTGTATTAAATTATCCATGTGAAGATGTAGCAATTTAAATTTAATTAGTTATTTTTAGAATATTTTAATGTTTTGATAATAATAATAATGATAAACGAAAACTAAATATGAACCCTCAATGTTCATCTAATGATTATAAATAAGGAAAATGAGGAAAAATGATGATAAAGTAAAAGGAGAGGTTACTCACCCCACGGAAAGTGGCATCAAATCAAATGGGATTTGTCTTAACCATTGCCTATAATAAATAATTTAGTAACAAATATATGATTATTAAATGCTAAAAAGACTATTAAATAATGCATTTCAGTATAGATTTTATGTCTAGATATAATTTATAAGAAAATATTTTAACATTTTTTTCAGTTTTTGAGGAGCTCCTTTAGATCATTTTTCGGTTCTAAGGTGGTTATCGCTTCGTTCTGGTTTTTCCTGGTAGCAATAGGAGTAGTAGTAACAGTAGTCAGTAATGTCAATAGCATCAGCAATAGAGTCAATATGTAGCAGGAGTAGAAGAAGCGACAGGAGGGGGGTGGTGGTGTAGTTTTGGTTATAATTTTTTTAAGGAACTAAAATCAAAATTCACGTAAAAAGACATTAAAAGTTATATTAACCCAAGAAAATAAGATTACATAGTACCTATAAAAAAATGACATAAGTAAATATTTACAAAATTATGAGAACATTAGATAAAGTGTGGGGGAATAATGTTTGATCCTTCAGGTAGTTCGGTGGAGGCTTTCATGTGCAGACATGAGGCACGCAGCAGTATATCTTCTGAAATATGGGGGTGCATTTGGGGTCTCAAGCGTGCTTGGGAGTATGGAATACACAAGGTGGAAATTCGGTGTGATTCACAAACGGTGGTAGACCTCGCTGTTAACGCAGATATAGAACTGCATGAAGATTGGGCTTTGCTGCAGGAGTTACAGAGTTGGATGCGGTGAGCTTGGGATGCTCGTATAGCGTGGATCCATAGAGATGCGAACGTGTTGGCAGATTGCTTAGCAAAGAGTTCCTTATCAGCTGGCATGGGATTATCTATCATGTCAAATGAGGCTATGACGCACTTCTTCAGGACTAAAGGCATCATAAGAAGCTCACTTAATAATTAGTTTTATTTTTGTTTGTTGTTTATTTTCCAGTATATCAAAAAAAAAAAAAGATAAGATGTAGGCAGGTGACGTACGATTGATGCTTAAATGATTTCTCGTGCAATTTTTTTGAATGAGCTATTAAGGGTATCCTCAAGTTATATTGAGTTTGAAACTAAAATATTTCAAGGTTTAAAATTAAAAAGTTATCTCTCCTAATAAATGCACTTCATGCGATTTGAACTTGTATTCTTCTTATTACAGTAAGTAAAGTACATAATAAATATAGGGGTTGTAGAGCGTAAAAAACTAAACCACCACCAAACAAAAAAGCTAAACCTCAAAACTGTTGATCAACAAAAAAGCTAAACCCCATATCACCCAAAAAAAAAAAACTAAACCTCAAAACCAAAAATATCATGCCCATTAATGTTAGATATATAGAGAAACAAATTAACCAAGAACAGCAACAACAATAAGTATAGATGTTACCAAAAAGAATAATTATTAACTAAGCTGAATTACGGAATGCTAGAATAGGGGTTGAAGAGCACATCCGAATAAATCCAACTCTGATATTTGCGCTACAACAAGATGAAGCAAAAATATATGTTAAATTCTTAATTATTTTTTTACCAATGAGGTGGCATCTAGTGGAAGGGACCACTCCCTCGAAACGAAGAGAATCAATATTGGAACTTGAAAAAAGTGCTCACATTTACTTTAAAAAAGTCCTTAACTTTATTAATTGTATAGGATCAGGTACTTTTCTTATTTCCAATAATTACATACTTTTTT
The DNA here is from genome assembly GCA_006871305.1 of Vachellia collinsii. Lineage (NCBI taxonomy): Eukaryota > Viridiplantae > Streptophyta > Magnoliopsida > Fabales > Fabaceae > Vachellia > Vachellia collinsii. Next base: position 11,489 of record QFDD01000667.1, read on the forward strand.
TAATGCAGCAAAAAAAAAACAGTACTTTTTTTATTAAGAAAAACCGGAGTGAAAGACATCCAACCTTGTTCAACTGCTTACAAAGTGAGAAAACAAACAAAAGGAACCATTAGAGAGCTTTCCTGATGAAATTTATCCTTTTGGCTTGCACAACACTCCAACAATAAAAATCTCAACCCAAAATTTATTATTATTCACCATAATTTAATGCTTGTGCCTTAACCGCACTCCAATACAAAATCTCAAGTTGACATGAACAAGCTTGGCGTATAGGAGAGGGCAATAACATTTTCCTCTCAAAATCTCTCACTTATATAATTATATAATTGAGTTATTCCAAAACTTGCAAATATAAACATATAATATATTTTATATAATTATTTTATCAATATAAAAATGATAAATCAAGCATGAAATTCAGTCACTACCATGAAATAAGGTTATATTTTAATTAAGTGCAAAATAATAACTTTAACATTTTTTAAGCACATGTATCTTTTTATTCGAGGTAATCATATTTGAGATGCTATTGAACGCTAAATTTGAAAACCTCTATCAACGAGAATCTAAACCTTAGTTCGCCATGCTAGGAACTAGCTCATTTCACTTGACTCAACCCCTATTTATACAATAACTTATATTTTATTTAAGCTAAAATGAAAAAAATTATAAAAGGGCCATCCAGAATCTGGCTACTTATTAGAGGGTTGAGTTAGGGGAAAAACCACATCAAAATGGGCCATCATTTGTCTTCTAAACCCTTCACGCTTTGACAAACTATATTACCACTTGATCCACCTCTACCTAATACAGCTCATATGGCCACATTTAGTGCCTGAGAATACCTCAAATATGATCACATCCATTAAAAGGATGCATGTACTTAAGCAAAAATAAAATAAATAAAAAATTGTATGCCCAAGAGAAAGCCCATAACTGTTTGTTTTCTTCAGGCCAAAATTCCAATCTAGACTAAGCAATTTTTCAAATTTTAATAACAAAGGAAAATGAGCTGTTTCATTTACAGCTTAATGACACATATTTGATCGATTGAGGGTCCTCCCTATTTTCTTCCCCATTCAAACAGAAGAAAACTTGCTTCCCTACTCATTTTCCTTTGTAGTTTTTTTTCCTCGCCCATTTTCTTTCCATCCAAACAGGAGGTTAGAGTCTTCCCTATCCTGTCCCCCAGTTTCCACATATATTTCTGAGTAGCAGTAAAGAGAAATGTTTGGTATCTTTACCCATTTTGTAATCCGTCTGAGTAGATTATTGAAAGGATTGGAGTATGGTGACCATCTTTGCACAAGAACACGTGATTGAGAAACCACCAAAGGACCTTCAAATAAAATAGAATTGAACTAGAAAACTTGTTGAATGAGACTGAGAATTTCTTTTGCTTCTCCCTCGAATTTTTTCTACAAATTTGAGTTTTTTGAGATGGATTGATTTTAACTTTTGATTGAAATGAATTCTTTCAAATTTGATTGTTGATCTGGATTGGATTTATGCCAGTGGTGAATATTTTTTCTATGAATCATCAATAGTGGATGGGCTTAGGTGGGATGAACTTTTTTTGTAAGGGTTCAATTGGAATTTCACATTTTAATAGCATATAGATTAAAAAAATACAACATCTGGTCCTTAATGTAAGATCCGATTGACTAATTAGGGGAGATTAAGAAATCTAAATAATTAAAAATGATATGAGTTTCAATACCTGTTAACATCTATGATTTCATATCATTTTAGTACATTTCCTTTGAGCCTTATACAATTTTTAATATATTTGTGCATATTTTTGTACTCAAGATAGAAAATGTGCATTTGTTTTTGATTGCACATCATTGCTCAATTAAGCATATTTTGATCATATTTCAAGTTAGTTTATGTTTTTAATATTACTTATTTGCAGAAATATCAAGTGATTACAGATGCTTTACTAAGATTTAGGAGGCATCAAACAACGAGAATATCATAGGATAACACATACATCAAGAAAAACAAAAAAAAAACAGAAAAGAAAAAAAAGAGAGGGCCTGGATGCTTGAACCAACCCCTGGGCCATGACCATTAGAAACAAGAAGCAAAGAGCCGAAGGGCCTAGGCGCTCCATCGTAGACAGCTACACTCAGCGTTTGGCCAAGTGTAATTTTGAGGGTTTTGGGGTGGCGGTCATTCTGCATTTCCAGGAGGGTTTTTGGAGTTGTTATGTTAGGGTTTGGGTGTTGGAGGAGCTCAGAGCAAGGGATTAAACTTTGGAAGAGATTTGGAGCTCATCTTTTTGGTTTTCATCTTTCTTTCCCTTTCCTCTCGTAATCTGTTTTGACTATGATTATCCTTTGAATTTGTAGCTTATGATTGATAATGAGTAATTAAGCTTTTCATTCTATGATTATTTTGAAACATTGTATGGATTAACTCTTAAATATTCCTCTCTTTTTGTGATTAATAATATATATGTATTTATTTTACTCTTCTCCTAATGCCACTTGTTGATTGGCTAGGTTGATGATTTTAAGAGGACTAGGTTGAATGTATAACTTGAGTAAAATGGTATAAAAACTTGAAGTTTGCATGATGAATAGATGGTTTTGTTGGTAAGATAGAGATATACTTGTTAAGCTTGTTTAGTCACATTAGAATTGAAGCTTGAAAATTTTGGTTTTATTAATTGTAACAAGAGATTGAGCAATTAATAAAATTGCACACTTATTCTCAACTTAAGAAGAGCTTTTACAAGTACTATTTGAATTATAGACTAATGTTTTATTCACTACAAGCATTTATGAGAGGAGGTTGTTTTAATGTTATGAAATACAAAGGGAAGAATAATCCAAGGCTTTATATTTTAAATTTTAAATTTAAAATATATTATTACTTTATTATTTTAAATCAAGATAATTGACTCAAAATTTTAAATTTCAAATACTATATATATTATTACAGCTTATACAGAATCACCTCAATTTACTATATTACTTGTTACTAAAAAATCAAGGTTACAAAAATAATAGCTAAAATTTGATTTAACAACTATTCTACTAGTGGTGTCTCTAGCATCTTTGGATAAACAAAGCCTTGATTTTTTGCAATGATACAACAGCATCAGCCATAGTACGTCGTGCCTTAGGTAAGTCAATGCAACAATTTAATGCTAATTCGAAAACTGATGATATATGAGGTAATATATTATCAATATTTTGAATTTCTAGATGTAGCAAATTGGCATTTATAATATTAATGATTGAATCTGGCATGGATTTGCTCACCCAATCTTTCAAACTTAATATGCTTGACCAAACATCTCATCCGTTGGCTTCTTCCTTGTAAACAATTCCATTAGCAAAATCCCATAACTATACACGTCTGCTTTGACGGAAACAACTCCTTTCGATCCGTACTCTATATGTCATATTGAATTATTAGTATAAAAAGTTATGATGCCGAAAACATAATATAAGGTTTTTTATTAAACCTTTCTTTTGTATCATCAATTCAAGTTGTTACACCTCAAGACATATATTATATAGATTAATATTCATAATTTTAAATGTTTGTTGCTAACTTATAAATCAATAAAAAAAAACAGATGCTCAAACACAAAAATTTAATAAAAAAGAAATAAATAATTTGAGATATCCAAAACTCACTAAAGACAATGAACATGACTCCATGGAACATTGGGCACTTGATTTTTGATATATATATATATATATATATTAAACATTTTATTCATGAGTTATGTTGATACTACTTTAGCTATTCAAAAACTTCTCTAAAAAAATTTATTAAATAGGCTCTCTCATGGAGGGTCATGACATGGGAATTCTTCAAATGAAGAATGAGGCGTGAAGCAGAGAACCCAAGTTCAAGGATGGATGTCTAACGTCCCAAAAGACCCTTTACAAAGCATTAGGGGCCCGATGACAAGAGCAAGGACTAAAGCTATGAAGGAGGCTTTAAATTGTCTTATAACATAGCTTAAAGAGTTAAAGCCCATTCATTTGGAAGAGGCATTCTTTAATATGATCAACAAAAACCCAAAAATAGTGATTACATTGTTAGAAGCCACACAGGTCGGTGTACAAGGTCTGTGTGATGTCCAGATTGAAGAATTCACCTAACATATCATGTGACAAGCATGTGCCTTGGAGAAAGAGTATAAGTGACGTCCAAAAGCATTCAAGAAGCATCTAGAAGACATCCTTATGCATCAAATCAGATGCAATTTCATGTTTGATTTGTTTCCTATTTTTTTTGCATTAAATAAGATCATTTGGTCAAATATTGTCTTTTACTTCAATTTTAAGTAGTTTCCTTATTTCTTTATGCTTGAATGGTGTCAATTAAATCAATCAGTCATCATAAAGGCATTATTATAGAATTTATGGGTTAGGGTTTTGCATTCTAGAGTGTTCTATAGTGGCCTTTATACAAGCTGCGTTTTTGTATTAATTTTCATATTTGAATGACATTTGTTTTGAGAATTATATTCTCTTGAGCTTTGCTTACATCCTCGTATTTTCGTGTGAATACTCTGATAGTATCAAGGGCTGATCATCCTTGTGGTGTCTTTATGGTTAGGGTTGTAAGAGACAGGTTCTCTTAAGGTCCTATCTATGATCGTCGTCCCAGTTTTCTCACTTATTTCCAGCTGATCTTTCCCAATCTTATATCACTCACTCTCTCTCTCTCCCCCCCCTCTCTCTCTAAAAAATTAAAGGTTTATAAGTTAAATGTAAGAGATAAAGGAGAAATAAAGAAACATGTAGGGCTCGCTTCCAATCACTTAAGAATATCCCTTCCTTCCTTTGACAGTTCAAGGAACAAATTTGTAAAGTGAAAATTAAAGTAAATCAAATTCTAAACAACATATGTGAATCGTCAGAAGAAAAATAGTGTACTTTTTAGGTTCTTATTATTCCGTTTTTTTTTCTTTTTGCTAAAGTTTCAAGTTACTGTTATTCAAATAATATGAAGGTGTTCAAAACCCATGTAGTCAAGAAAATCTCAATTTTCAAATACTTCACGCATTAGTATGGCAAACATCATCACTCAACTCTGATAGCACTATTGCATATTTCACAAACAAGCCAAACCAATGGGGTAAGAAATAGAAACTAATTTAATTAACAAGTACCCAGCTATGTGCATTTCTAAAATTTTGCATAGATGCAAACTAGCTTTTTCTTGCAGTGATACCAGAACATCACTTATAGTATGTCGTGCCTCAAATAAATCAATGCAACAATTTAATATAACTCAAAAACTAATTATGTGTGTTTGTGTGTGTGTTTGTGAGATATAATATATTATTAGTATTTTGATTTTCTCTATGTAGAAAATTGGTATTTTTAATATTGATGATTAAATGTGGTGTGGATTCTTTCACCTAATCTTTTAATCTTAATCCTTGAACAAATATCATATCTGTTAGCTTCTACTTTGCAAATATTTCCATTAGCAAAATACTATGATTATACACATCTCATTTTACAAAAGCAACTCCTTTTGATCAATTATCTATATGTTAAGTTGAATTATTTGTATAAAAGTCATGATGTCACAAACCTAAGGTTTTTGGTTCAAATTTTTCATTTATACTTTCAATTCATATTGTTGATATAGTGTTTTGATGATGACAAATATGTTTTAACAGAAACTTTGAATATTTGAAAGTAGTATATCATGATTCTCGAGTTTAATGTTTTATGTTCAAGTAATTGATTTCAAACTAAACTATTTTTCATAACACTTTCAAGGAGTACTTGAGTATTGATGAAAGTATTGAGAATACTCGAGTATTGTATGATAATACTTGAGTATCGTTCTAGAATAGTAAATTTTAAAACTCAACACTTTCAGTCATACTTGAGTATTGGTGGAAGTATTGACAATATTCAAGTAGTGACTCTCAATACTTGAGTATCGTTCAGTAAAATCAGTTTTCAAAACACAACACTTCCAAGCACCTCAAGTATTCATGAAAGTGTTGGTAATACTCAAGTATCACGTCTCAGCACTCGAGTATTGATTTCCTGAAACACCTTTTGAACTTAAACACTTTCACACAAATTCGAGTATTAACAAAAATATTGACAATACTCAAGTATTGAGATAAAAATTTCTTTTCAAAACATAATACTCTCAAAAATACTCAAGAATGAAAGAAAGTGCTTATCTTAATACTTCAAGAACTCACAGCACTAGAGTATGGCTACATGGAACTCGAGTATCAAGAATAAATGAAGACAATCAGTGGAGAAAAGCCTATCAAAACTCAAGCACTATGTCAAGTACTCTAATATTGACAACACTTTTGGGCCTATCGAGTATAATTGAAAGTATTGGCACCAAAATGCTTTATAAGCACTCGAGTGTTATATTTACAACTTGAGTAGTGGCAATACTTCTTAGCTTTTTCTTTAGTACGAGAGAATCAATAAAAGTGTTCATATTTTTCATAACAAAACTTCTTATAATACTCAAGTATACTTGGAAGTATTATGAACACTCAGGGACCTTTATTAAAACTCGAGTATCTTATCATTCAATGAGGATTATACTGTGATATTTTGCTGACAACACTCAAGTATTATGAAACGTCTTGTTGTAAAGGCATGTAGAGCCTCAAATTTTGTTTAGTGATTTTGCAAAGCTCAAAAGTGTTCTGAAGACTGGACGTAGGTCAGAAGAACCGAACCAATATAAATCATTGTGTCATTCTTCCTTCTCTCAACTTCACTATTTCTTTGTCTTTGTTTTCCAAAGTTTTTTTAAATTTTTTTAATTTGACCAATTCACCCCCTCTTGGTCAAATCCTATTCTAACACATATATTTACACATCAAGATGTAAAATATTTTCTTGAAATTGAATGATATAAAATATTATGAAGCATAACAAAATGAATATAAAAATAAATCCAAAATATTATTATTAAATTGTTACCTGGTGCCATATAGCCAATGGTAGCCAAAGTTTTGGTATAAATTTCTTGCTATCTTTCTCCAAAAAATTTAGCGATACCAAAATCACTAAGATGAGCCACCATAGCTTTGTCCAACAAAACATTACTTGGTTTCAAATCACAATGAACAACTAGTGTAGGAGAACTGTGATGAAGATACTCCAAAGCCATTGCCACATCAATCATTATGTTTAACCTTTGCAAGATGTCTAAATAATAGTTGTGAGAGTACAACCATCTCTCAAGACTCCCATTTTCCATGAATTCCATTATTAGAGATTTGAAATGATCATTTGAGCAACTACTGATGATTTTAATGAGATTTCGATGGCGTAAATTGCACATGGCAGCACTTTCAATATCAAAACTTCTTAATGCTTCTTCCATGTCTGGGTTAAATACTTTCACTGCAACAATATTTTCATTAGGAAGAATTGCTTTGTATACTGATCCAAAACTTCCAGGGCCGAGAAGATTACTCTTGTCAAATCCATTTGTTCCCTGTAGAAGCTCATAATAGGATATCCTGATTGGTTTATCCAAATTTATTAAATCCATTGTCATTGAAGGATTATCATCACCTTTCTTACGCTTTAAGAAGATAATGCCTAAAACAACCAAAATCACAACGATGATAGGCAATGAGCATTTTATCACCAAGATCACTTTACTTGAGATGTTCTTGTTTCCTTTCTTGCATGGTTGGACTTGTAGTTGGGATTTCCCACAAAGATCTTTATTCATCATAAAAGATTGAGCAGTAAAATTTTGAAAAGGGCCGCCATTTGGAATTTCTCCTTGCAATAAATTGTATGAAGGATTAATGTATTTAAGATACCGTAATGACTCTAAGGATTTTGGAATCACACCAGACAAATAATTATGAGAAAGATCCATGGACTCCATGCTTACCATGCCATTGAGAGATTCAGGAATAGACCCTTGTAACTTGTTTTGAGCCAAAGATAGGGTTTGCAATGTTTGCAAGCCACCTATAGTTGTAGGGATGCTTCCTGAAATTTGATTTCTTGATAAGTTCAATAATGTGATTGCTCTCAAGTTTGATACCTCTGGTGAAATTATTCCACTCAATGCATTAGAAGATATGTCTAAAATCAAGATATCTTTGAGACTCCAAAGAGAAGAGGGTATATGAGAAATCAATTTATTAAAGCTGAAATTCAACTTCTGCAAAGAGGTGTTCCCAAGACATTCTGGAATTTCTCCAAAAAGCATATTATTGTCCAAATACAACTCACTTAGACTTTTAAGTTGACAAAGTTCATTTATAATGGACCCTTGCAATAAGTTATTGCTGAGACTTAAACGTTGAAGACTATGTAATTTATTGATTGTATATGGAATCAACCCAGTCAAATCATTCCCATCTAAAGCTAAGTTGAACAGGCTTGTTAAATTTCCGATTACATTGGGTATAGCTCCGCTAAATCCATTCAAGGACAAATCTAACTTAATGAGCTTAGAAGCATTTGATAAGCTGTTTGGAATTTGTCCATTTAGTTTATTTCCACCAAGCAATAACACCTGCAAGTTAGGAAGTCCAATTCCTATATATGATGGGAGACGACCACAGAGGAAATTATTGCCAAGGAATAAATATGTTAATGTTGAAATGTTGAAAATATTGGAAGGAATAGGTCCGCTTAAATTGTTTGATCCAAATTCTAACCTCTCGAGATTAATAAGATTGTCAATATCCCTGGGTACAAAACCTGGAAACACAAAAAATATTCATAAAATGAAACTGAAAACAACTAATGGTGTTTGTAGATAATATATACGTATACTATAACAAAAAACTTCACCTCTCTCTCTCATCCCAAAATCCTAATATATCGATGTTGAAATGTTGAATATATTAAAAGAGATAGAATATTCATTTCCAATGATTCAGGATGTTTATAAAAAGACTGAATGGAATTCTATGAACAAAAATAAAACAAGCCATATTATTGGCATATAACATCTTAATACAAATACTCCTCTTATTCTATTTATAAATTATTTTTAATGTTTTATCTAGGAATAGAAATAGGTTAGGCCCCTATCAAAGGGCCTACAACCTGGTTCGACTAGGGCCTAACTTGACTTATCTTTTTAAAAACTTGGCCAAGTTGAAACCTATATAGAAGCCTAAATGCATAAAATAGGATGGACCTATTTTTTTAAGACCTAACCTGGCCTATTTAAACAATAAAAACTTTAATTATATTTATATTATATACATTTTATTTATATATTTTCTTCTTATATTTTGATATATATATAAGTATATTATATTTTAATTTAGTTATCACTCCTTTAAACATTCCACTAATCACCACACATTTCATTACTGTTGTAATGTGTGAGATACTGTTGTATTGTTGTAGTGTTATTATATTAAACTATTAATTGTTCAATTTTCATTATATTTTGGTATGTTGTATTGTTGAGAGAGCACTGTTGTATTATTGTATTAATTTTTATTTCGATTCATTACATCATACATGAATTTAGTTTTAATTGAATAACATATAAACATATTTAAAGACTATAATGCGTAAACCTTTAACATTATGGTTACTTGCTTTGGTGAATTTAAAAGCTTATAATGGCTAATCTGCTAAGTGTATATAAATGCTTATATTTTAAGTAGACTTTTAAAAAGGCTTCAAATTATAGTAGGACCCTTGAAAGCTCAAGCCTAAATTTTTTTTTTTTTTTAAAAAAAGCCTATTTGGAGATTAAGCCCTAAGCTTGAACTTTAGCTCCATCATAAGTTTATATGCCTATATAGCTAAAGTTTAGTTTGACATGTTTTCACCACTAGTTTTATTAGAATCAAGAAAAAAAAATTAAATTTGATTAACTTTGTTTTAAAATATAATAACTTTTCAACTTTGCTCCTATTAAGTTATCAAAAAATATTCATTTTAGTCAAAGGGTAATTGTCCACGCAATACTAAATGAATAGTAAATTTTGTGTTATGCTGATTAATCCATGTATAAATATTAGAAAATGAAAACACAAATTTCTTCTAATGTTCAAATTACTTACCTTCCAGTAATTGCATGTAAGTCCATAAGGCATTTAGTTTGACTATATAATATGTAATTTTTTGTGTATTGCTAATTGATCTTGAGTGGAATAAAAGCATTAAAAAAGAAAAAAATACTTACATACTCCCAGAGTACCACGTCATCCATACTCTGTCCAATAAGAATGTTCCAAGTGTTCTCTATTGTGGATCTCACATCCCATAAATTTCTCTTAATTATTCTTTTTTTTCATAATAATATCTATTGTAATGGGTTATGGAAAAATGAAAATAATTAGAAAAAATTTATGGGATATGATATCACAATATATGACACTTGGAACATTTTCATTGAGCAGAGCATGAATGACGTGGCACTCCAGGAGTATGTAAGTATTTTTCAAAAAAATGTCTCTCATGTTATGTACACAAACGTCTACTTTTCTTTCTCCCTCCTATTGATTTTGTGTACTTCTTTTAATTTTATACTAATAATTATTCAAAAACTATCATATGAACAAAATTAACTTGCAAAGGCTTAATCATATAGGCTTTAACAGAGAAATTTCTCTCTCAACACAAATGAATTACAATGGTGTAATTTAATTATTTGACTAGTTATTGAAAACTCTTTGTATTTTCCTTCATTAGTTTGAGCTTAAATTTGGTTGAACAAAGATTTTTTTTTTATCTTCATTTAATTTTTAAAATATAATTTTCATTTGATTTTTTATACATACCAAAATAATTTTTGTTTGTTGTACATTTTTTAATTGCTACGATATGATTTTTTAAAAAATATAAAAAAAATCTTAATTTCAATTAAACAATATAGAATTACTGCAATTTATATATGTAATAAATAATAAAAAAACTCTAGACTTGCCTGTATTTTAATATTAGAGGGAGAGAGAAAACATAACATTAAAGTTATCAAGGATAGATTTTTTTTTCAAAAAAAAGTATTGACATAATACATTGGGCCATTCTGTGTGGTTTAAGTTTTGTCATCAAAAAGTATATAAAAACTTCACCTTTCTATATTACAAATATAAGCTCCAACATATGCTTGAACAATATAAGTAAATGATGAAAAATATGATTAAATATCATAATTAGTGCATACCTGTAAACGAATTTCCATCCAAATACAATTCATTTAAAGACGTGCAGTTGCTTATTGATTTTGGAATACTTCCTTCTAATAGATTGAACCCAACAGAAAAGACTTTAAGTAAAGAGAGTTGGTGGCATAATTCTTCTGGCAAATTCCCATTTAAATGATTGCCACCAAGATCAATAAATCTCAATGAAGGCATGCTCCAAATGGATGAAGGAATTTCACCTATAAATAAATATAAAATATTTGTTAATTATAGTGATAATATGACTGACAGGTTTCTAATAAATTCACACAAAATTATATAACTAATACATGGAATTTTGTTAATGAGAGACCTAAAATTCATATAATATAATTTAATGTTTGTTAGAAATAAATTTTAAAGGATTCTTACAATATCAATTATCAATAGGACATTAAAATTCTTTAAAAATATATGCTAAAGAGAGATTATGAAATTAATTTCACCTATTTAAATCGCACAACCAAAGCATCTATATGTTGCATCAAATGATTTAATATTTGCAAAGTTCTAACTTTGAAATTGACTATGAATTCTTCACGCTCAAATTTTAGTTTTAATTTTAGGAATTAAAATACCTTTGGTTACACATTGTAAGATAATATAGAATAAATAAGGAAAATGCTTAAGTCAAATTTCTTATATCTAATATATGAAGTTCTCCAATAATATGTAGCCATGTATTTTATTTTTGAAATATTATCATTTGGTTATGAGTCTATATGAAAAAAAATAAGACATATGATCATGTGTGACTTGAGAACTTGACATAATAAATATAAAGAATTGATATAAGAATAGTTCAATAAATAATAAATGGATTTTTACTATGGCTGTGAACACAATAACATAACTTTTCCTAAAGTAAAAAATTCAAAATTATTGATTAAGAAAAATGGATTGTATCAAACATATCAAATAATTTTTCTAAGACCGTCTCATTGACAGTTGATATTGGAACTTTGGAAGAGTATTGTTAAAATTATTTTTTCTTAAATCTAGAATTCTTAAAGTAGAAATATTGAAGAGAGGTTATAAAATTTCACCTATTTCAATTTTAAAAGTAAACAAAATATTATTTATATAGGTACATTGATGTTTAACCATAAATTTATGTAGGGACATGAAAAGAATAAAAAAAAAGATATAATAACATAATGAAATCATATTCATCCTCATCTTGCAGGAGTTTAAAAAAAATTAATGTAACTCTAGTAAAGAGAATAAATATTTTTTTTATATATACATATATATACATATATTTCACTTGTAAAAAAGAGTAAATATATATATATATATATATTCAGGGAAAGAGTTAGATATATTATAAATGTTTTCAAAATAGATAAACCGCATTATTATGAACAGACAAACACATACACATTACAAAATTACTATGCCATATAATTTGTGTTGTAACTTTTTTAACTCTTAAGTTATAATTGTTAAATTTATAGATATAATAAATAACAAAAAGCTTCAATCAAAAAAATAAAAAATAAAAAAAAGCTCCAAAGTTACCCATATTTTAAGATGGTTTCTATTGGGCCACTCCACAAGGCCTATAACGCTAGGTTTTATGCTTCAATTCAATTTATTATTCTATAATTTAGATTTGTCAAAACTGCTAAGATTATTAATTTGGAATTATTTCAGTCTTTATATAGTATGGAATCATCATCTTAATTTATTTTGAAAATAACCACTAACTTTAATTATTTTCCATGTAATTAAGGCATGTTTTTTCATGCTTAGGATCCATGTAAGATTCACTGACAAATTCTAATTAATTGTCTAATATTAAAAAAAGAAAAAAAAATTACCATTGAAAAGAAAATATGGGAAAAAATGAAAAAAAAATGCTAGGAAAGAAAAATCAAAATCCCAACTAATCCTTTTCATCATCCTTAATTATCAGGATATTTTCCTTTGAGCCCCTTTTTAATTTCTTTCTATTTTGAAAAGGTATAACCCTTCTTTATTCCGCTGGGCTCATAAACGTAGATCAAATCAATTTGTTATGTGTATGATTGAGAGATTTTGATGGAGTACAATGATCAGAACAAAGAGACACATTGAAACCCAATTGGTCCTTCCCGTCTAAAAAAAAACAGGTTTGCTAGGAACCTCCCAGGAAAACACTTTTTGTTAACTCTACAAACTTTTTAAAAATAATTACTAATTTAGGAAAAGAATTAAAAAAATATAATAATAGAATAAAACCGTATTCATCATCATCTTTGAGGCGTTTAAATTGATGTAATATTAGTAAATATATATTGATGAGAGTTTAATGTATTAGTGAATATTTTCCAAATAGATAAACCGCATTATATGAACAAACAAACACATACACACGTTATAAAATTACTATGCTGTATCAAATATTGGTAGGCTATAAAATTTCTTTAATGATCGAAAATTACGTTATATCTCTTTTTACAGATTTTTACTATGAACATAGACTTTTCGCAACCATTTTAATGTTCTTTAAAAATGATATCAAAAGCAAAATTTTATTTTACAATTATTTTCAGTTGAGAAAAAAACAAAATGGGTTTATGTGCAAATTTCCATAGAACAAGAAATCATAATCTCGTTCTTGCCAATTGAAAGATAAAATGGGTCATAATACTATCATAAAATAAGCTTAACGTATAAATATGATATATTTTTTGTTTTGCAAGGTACAAATATAATATATGAAACTTGTAGGACCACTACCTTCAGTGTTTAATATAAAACTTAGTTAATCAATTTCAAAAGATTAAAAATATTAAATAAATTATATCTGTAGAAAAATTTGGATGCATATAATTTTTGTTTGCAGTAAAGTTTTTAACTCATACATTGTAATTGTTAAATTTTTCTTTGATACATGTAATTGTTAAATTTAAAGATACAATAAGTAACAAAAAAAACTCTAAATTTATCTGTATCTAAGTATGGTTTGTATTGGACTAGTTTACAAGGCCCATTACACTGATTTTTATGCAACAATTCAATTTATTATTCTATAATTTAGATTTATTAAAGCTGCTAAAATTAATAATTCAGAATCATTTCAGTCTTCATGGCATTGAATTATCGTCTTACACTGAATTCGGAAGTATAATTACAATGTCTCAAACTCATAGAATTTGAAAAGTATAGCATTTTATTCACAATTCACTTTGGGATTAAAAGAAATTAAATTATTGTTCTTTTCTTTTTTCTAAGAAAGCATCACATTCCATGTATTAAAAAGCAATGTAGCAAAATTATTATTTGCTAATCCATTATGAAATATTGGAAGCTAATTAAGACAATCATATAATTAAAACTCTTGCTTTGCAAGTTGTTGTTTTCAAGAGACAGCCCCTAGAAATTGATCAAAATTATTGATTAAAAAAAATGGATTGCATCAAACATAACAAATAATTTTTCTAACAACGTTCCATTGCAATTGATATTGGAATTTTGGAAGGCTACCGTTTAAATTGTTTTTTCTATATAGAATTTTTAAAGTAGAAATGTTTTTAGGTTGTAGAATTTGACCTATTTCAATTTTAAAAGTGAACACAATATTGTTTATCTAGGCACATTGATCTTTAACCTTAAACTAATATGAGCACACAAGAAGAATAAAAAAGATATAATAACAAAATGAAACCATATTCATTATCATATTCGATGAGTCTAAAATAATTAATGTAACTCTAGTAAAGAAAATAAATATATATTTCATTTGTAAAAAAAGTGAATAAATATATATATTTCAATAAAACAGTTTGATGTATTATAAAATGCTTTCAAAATAGATAAACCGCATTCTATGAGCAGACAAATACATACACACATAAAACATTTTGGAAGACTTCTCTCTCAACGGCAACTTTCTGTGTTTTGCTCTCTTCTCTCTCTACGGCAACCTACTGTGATTTTGCTCTCTTAATTCTGCTTCCCTTTCTATAATTTCCTTCCCATTTTCTGTGCTATGTTATGAATCATTTATGCTATTTAAACATTGTACCCATTGAGATTGGCTAATCAGTATATTTCATTTACTAGAACATTACAGAAACCACATTCTTCATCATCTTCAAGGAGTTTAAAAAAATTGACAAACCACATTATATGACGAACACGCACACAAATACCATACACACATTACAAAATTACTATGCCACATCAAATATTGATAGGCTATGAAGTCTTTTTAATGATCGAAAATTATCTTATTTCTTTTCTTTTACAGATTTTTACAACGATAAATTGACTATTATAAAAAGAAATCAAAGACAAAATCTCAGTTTTCAAATTATTTTTCAGTCAAGAGATAAAAACAAAAAACACACACATGGCCCAAGACAATCTTGTAATTAAACTCTTACCTTGCAAATTGTTGTAACCAAGAGAGAGGTGTTGGAGGTTTGTCAAATTCCCAATCTCACTCGGAATGATTCCTGGGAAAGTGATCCCATCAGTTCATAGTTTTATCTTTCTTTTATTTTGGGATTAGAATCACATGCAATATACAAGCTATGTTTAAGCCCCCACTATAAATGTGTACAATTTTAATGATATGAAAAATAAAATAAAATCTCTTTACATTTAGTTTACTATATACATAAAGATAAAATAATGAAAAGATAAGAATAAGCAATGAGAATCTTGTGCTAAAGAGGTTGGGGTCGAAATTCAATTGATTAGCATCAACAACATATAAAAAAGCATGGACTTGTAAAATAGAAAGATAAATGAGTCATACTATTTTCACATTTTTAAAATCTCATTTTAAAAATTATTTTTCAGTGGAGAGATAAAAGCAACAAACACACACATGGTTCAAGGTAATCGTGTAATAAAACTCTTACCTTATAAATTGTTGTAGGCAAACATATAGGTCTTGGAGGTTTGTCAAATAAATTATATTTGAGTGGATTAATGAAATTAAATAAATTATATTTGTTGAAAGATTTGCATCCAAATAATTTTTGTTTACTGGAAATTTTTTAACTCTCCTAGGTTAGAATTGTTAAATTGATAGATATAATAACTAAGACAAAACAACATGAAACTTGTCTGTATTTTAATATGGCTTGTATTGGACTATCCACAATGCCCATCACATTAGGCATTATACTTTAGTTCAATTTATTATTCTATAAATTAAATTTGGTAAAATTACTAAAATTATTAATTTGCAACTATTTCAGCATGTATTGAATCACCATCTTAATTTATTTGAAAAAGACACGACTATTAATATTTTTCATGTAAGGCATGTTTTTCTTCTTGGGAATCCATGTAAGATGCCTTGACAAGTTCTAATTGATTGTCTAATATTAAAAAGAAAAACTAAAAAACTTGCCATTGAAAAAAATACAGGACAAAAATGAAAAATAGAAGGCTAGAAAAAAAAATCAAAATCCCAACCAATTCTTTTCATCATCCTTAATTATCAGGTTATTTTCCTTCGACCTCCCTGCTTCTTTAATGATTTAGCATTTGCATCTTTGTGTTTCATTTTTTAATTTGAAGATTTTTTAAGCAACTTATGTCCTTTTTAAGTTCTTTCTATTCCATAAAGTAAAAAGAAAAAAAGTGTCACTCACCCAGTTTTCCACAGACATTGATATGTTTTCATTCATAAAAACTTGATTACCATACCACATCGAACTCATACATTCTGAAATGTATAACATTTTATTCCTAATTCACTTTGGAATTAAAAGAAATCAAAGTATCAAATTCATTTTGAAATAGGATAAGAGGAGGGATACAATGACTTGACACACATATTGCAAAACTCTAACAAAGCAACCAGGAACCAAGCATATAATTCAAGTCATTAATTATAGATAAAAAAAAACTCATATTCAAATACAAGCTTAACATAATTGAATTTAAGTGAGATAGTCACACAAAGATGTAAAGTCTATCACTCAACTCTAAAAAAGCATCACATTCCATGTATTAAAAAAAGTAGCCAAGAAAAGTTATCACTATTTCTGGTTCTTATTATAAGAGCTAATTGAAAATTAAATTTAATCATAAAATAAGACTATATCCACTTTTTCTCCTATATTTAGTTATTTTTTTTCACAAACTACCTTTATCAACACTTACTTGACTATAATTGGATACCACAATGATTCAAATATATACTATGCACAGAAAAAGTCTACTTGATCCTCACTTATGAGAGTTGAACCATTAAAAATTTATATCAGTTCACATTTTCTATTTTTATAAATTATTCTCACATAAATATGTATAATTTATTAAAAAGAAAAAAGAAAGAGATGAGCATGCTCCATAAAAGAAAAATATGAGTGTAATAAAATTGTCAACTTCTTTACATTTTTTATATTTTTGATGTCACTTATATATGAATAAAAATACGCAAAATCATTGTTTTACTATCAAATTTGTTTCATAAATTTAATTTTTATTACTACTTGCTAAATACCCATTAGAAAAATAATAAATTAATATTTTTTAATCAATTCAAAAATTCAAATTCATAAAATGGAGTATATATTTTTTGTTGAAAAATAAAAATAAAGTATATGATGCATTGAAAAGATACAACAAAAAAATGAAAATATAATATGAATCTCGGTTGCAATTGAAGTGGTTGAGTATGAAACAGTAGGGCCAATAGCACAAAATCTTCTTTGACGCCGTTTTACGAAAATGCGAGTCTATGTTTATATTGGGCTTCAATGAAGCTTAATCTGTTTGGGCCTATGAGGCTTGGCCTATTAGGATGCATAATGAGTATAGGTGTAGGTCAATGAGGGTATTTTTGGAATATCAAGTAAATTAATTAATTTAACTAATTTCATTAATATCAAAAAAGTTTATTGACTTTTATAATAAGAACCAGAGATAGTATTTTCTAATGTATTATGAAATACCAGAAGGGAATTTAAGACAATCATATACTACTAATTATAAAATTTTACCTTGCAAGTTGCTACTTCTAAGTATTAACCATTGGAGTTTGGTCAACTTTCCAATGTCAGTTGGTATTTTTCCTCCATTGAATTTGTTCTTACCCAATTGTAACTCTACCAATTCTTTGCATTGATGCCAAATGGAGGGTATTTCGCCAGATAAATCATTTTCATTGACATAAAATATTTCAAGTTTTGGAAGTCCAAAACATATATTTGTTGGAAGTTCGCCAAATAAATAATTTTTTCCAAGATCAAAGTTTTGTAGCACTGAAATATTAAATAATGAAGTTGGAATAGAACCAGTAAGTTGATTTTCTCCAAGATACAATCTTTTTAGTTGTAAAAGATTGCCGATCTCTTTAGGAATATCTCCTTCAAACATTAAAGAATGGGAAAAGGAAAGTAATGTCAGCAACAATTCTTTACTTATAATTGTACTAAAAAACACATGTAATAAGACTTGCACTTTTTTCTGAAAAATAACACAAATATATTCTAAATGATAAAACAGAACAACAATAATTATTATTTCCAAAAAGGTATAATCATTTGAAATCCTGTTGTCCTTCCTTTTAATTTTGTTAATATCAAAAAAACGTTACTGGCAGGAAAATTCTTGTTGTTACCTCTACAAACTTTTTAAAATTAATAATTACTAATAGATAATAAAATTAAGAAAATGATTTCAATCATCCTAATCAAAATTAAACGTTCCAGGTATGTTCATTATAAGGCTTACACAATTTGAAAGAACCCTTGAAAATTTTCAATGACAGAATAATAAGCATTTATTTTCTGAACCATTATCCACTTGACAGATACTATAACATTCTTCTTTTTCCACATGTTCTGACTTTATAATTTCAAAATTTGAATAAGGAATGGTTTTTTTCCATTTGAAAAAGAATAGAAAAATGCTGATAAAAATTAAAATTAAAATTCATAAAATACAAAATCTAAACAAATGAAAAACAATGAGACAAGCCCATATTCCTTGAGGATAACATCTTGCTAGCCAAATATACTAGTTCAAAACAAAGAATATAAATATTGAAAATAATCCAAAACATACCTGACAAGCTGTTATTTGACAAACTCAATATTTCAAGCAAAGATATGTTGGAAATTGTTTGGGGAATGATTCTTGAAATTTTGTTTCCCGCAAGTCATAAAATCTTTAAGTGCTCCAATCTACCCACCTCAAGTGGAATGGCCCCTTCAATAAAATTAAAATTCCAATTTAAGATCTCCAACTTTGATAGATTGAATAGAGATAATGGAATAAATCCATTAAGACTATTATCTTAAAGATTTCGTTGCTCCAGTGAAGATAAATATCCAATCCATGCTGGAACTTGCCCATAAAAATCATTGTAGCTCAAGGTAAATAGTTTCAATCTACGTAATTGAGCCAACTCTTCTGGTATTTGACCATAAAAATTGTTGTCACTGAGATTAAGTCCAACAAGGAATGAGAGATTTCCCAGTTGTGGAGATATGGTGCCCTTAAAACCCATGCCTCCAAGATTTAGGAAATTGACCCTTCTATGATGAGAATTGCAGGTAACACCATACCAAGTGCATGGAGAAGAAGAGGCAGACCAATTAGTTAATGAATTGTATGGATCTGAGGTGATAAAGGATTTAAAAGCAATAAGTGCGGATTTATCGGTAGTGATGCTTGTACCAATAGAAGCTAAGGTGATAGTGAAGCAATGAAGCAAGAAGAGGAAGATAAAGGAGGAAGGTTTTCCCATATCGATCATATCAAACTTACCAAATCTTGCACATCCAAGAATTATAGCACACACATTGTTTTATATCCAATTCCGAATCAGGTCAAGTCATGCATGCTAACAAAATGTGGGGTTACAAAAGGGTATCTTTTGTGATAAGATTAGAAGAAATTCAACTCAAAAAGTAACTAGCATGTTGGGTAAATTAAATTTGTTTTCACATATTAGTTGAAGATATTTTTTTGGCTGGATTATTTTATTTATGGTCAAGTCGGGTGGGTACAAAATAACCCAAATACGTTAATGAGAATAAGCTTCATCCCTTAATTTCACTACGTGTTGAATAATTTCACTCCTGGGACCACTTTTTCATAGCATTGTTTTATTTATGAAAAAGCTCGTTGATACATTGTTCCTTCAATTGTGCATTTCCTTTTTTTCATTTTTGGATGAGATAGTTATTCCTTTCCGCATTAATGAACATCAACAGTTTTATGGATATAAAAATTCTAGCATCTATAAAATGCTTCGCTCTAATTTACTTGCATTCAAATAAATAATATGAATAATTTGATAAGCCTGCAGCCAATTCAAGGCACTGTCTCTATTATTTAATAGATATGAAGTTATTGAAACCATCATTTGATAGAAAATTTGTGAGTAAAACAAATAATAAAATGTTACTAGTATAAAAAATATAACTGGCATCCACATTTGATAGAAATTGAGAGAGATACATCGAAAAGAAAAGTTATATATAAGATAATAATTGAATTTAAAAGATTTAGAAATTTTGTTGTGAGATTATTGATATATCAACGAAATAGGTTATATCCAGCGGATCTCTCCAGCTATGATATATAATTACATTTTTCCAAAAGTTTACGTAATTACATTTTGTTATGATATATAATTACTTTTTTATTTGCTGGAGATAAAAAATTGCTAAAATTATTTCTGACGATTAATAAATATTAATATGTTTAAATTTTCTGAGTAAATATTTTCTGTTAAATGAAATTAACAGTGCTAAGAATAAATGATTAAAAGTGTCTTTTAAACTTAGGGACTAAATTAAAATTTGATGTAAACTTAGGGACCAAACATATACTTTTCCCTTTTTAAAATGCTAATTCTGATGGAGTTTCAATTTGCAATTTTTCAAACATGCTATGGTAGACTTTTCCATCATCTTGTCATTGGGGAGCATAATTTAACTCTCTTGGACCTTTTGTGTATCTTCACAAACAAAAAATCTCAAAAGTCTTTGGTTTTAATTTGTTTGAATGAATTATAGATGAGTTGTTTAACTTAATTGAGGGTAGACCTGACACTCATTCCATTTCATGGGAAACTCCTTCAAAATACATCTCCTCTTTATCAATGTTTTATCATCTTGGATCCAAAAAAAATACCATCATTTACATGTGTGAGTGCTAGATTTGTGAGCTATGTTGATGTAACAAAGAAAGAAGTACCATTTTTACCTTAAAAATAAATAAATAACTGCACATTTAATCTTTAATGTGAGATCTAATTAGGAATTTGATTATGTTCTTAAATATATGATGTGTTCCTAATCTTTAACAAATTCCCAAATTATTCCTACTAATGCTACTTCAACAATAATCAAATAAGAGAAAGAGTGAGAGAATTAAAGAAGAAATAATTAATTCTTTTGTTTTTCAGAATACATTTCCGAACAATTGATCCGTTGCTCTCTGTTTTTTTTTTTTTTTCATGTAATGAGCCAACGTCGTTACCTTTGCATCTGTGGATTTAACATTTTGTGCCATTTTTGTTATAGAAATAGCTATCTATTAGTATTACAATATTTTTATTTCATCTCCACATCTAAAATTGCCATATATCTAACGCCTTCCATCAAACTTGAAGTATTAGCTTCAACAAGGCACTACAAGTGAATTTTCTTTGTTTAATATTTACGTAATTACTGAAATACCCCTCTTGCTTCATTTCTTGCATCTGGTGGGCTATACGTCTTTTTCCACACACATTCTTATTTCCATCTCTTTTCTGTTCCTTCTCAGTGGGGCGCCGTCAAATTCTTCTCTCCTCTGCTCCTTCACCCTTCTAAACTTGTGGACATAAATTGGGACTTTTTCTCACTAATTGGTATTTTTATTTCAACATCTTTTTCTATCTTCATTTCTTAAGTTTTGACTTTTGATGGATTTCATTTGGATGCTTGCATGGATATGTGTTGGGTTGAGAAGGGATTTATTGGTTACGCAGCTTGTTTATTTATGAATTTGCTGAAAGGCATCTTTTGTGATAAGATTGGAAATTGTTTTATCTGTGTCAATTCTATTGAGATATAAAATAACCCAAAATGTATGTTAATGAGAAGATGCTTCCTCCATTGATTTCATTGTGTGTTGAACAATTTCACAAACGGGACAGCTTTTTCTTTGTATTGTTTTATTTATGATCGTGGCTGATGGGCTATAAAGAGTAACCCCACAAGAACGTTATTGAAAAGAAACGTACATGATACATCATTTTAATTCCTTCAATTATTCTTTTTTTTTTTAATTTTTATTTTTTTTTAACTTTGGGGGGAGACGGTTACTCCTTTATCCATTACTGGACGTTTAAACGTGGTTAATTCAATCAATAATATGCATAATTCTATAAGCCTGTAGATAATTCAATGAATTTATTAAAATCATCATTTGATGGCAAATTTGCTAGGAAAGCAAATAATAAAATGTTAGTATAAAAAATATAACTGGTGTATACCGATTCTCACATCGAGTTTGAGGACTGTATTATCACCGAATTATTAAATTTGCGGTCAAGGCCTTAAAGGAACCCAGAAATATATCACGCCTTAATTTCTATTTAGAAAACGGAGCTCATCTATGATGTCAATTGAGTTGATGGTTTTCCCTTATAATTTCCCATTAGTACAATAAATAATACTTATTTTATAATTTTCTTGAAATAATTTTATTACAATATCATGCGTGTCGTATTCAATAAAACAGTGATTATGGTTTTTTTTTACAAATTTATATTACAAAAAAGTTTTTAAAATCTAAGCGACTCTTAAAAATTAAGTTATTTATTAACCAATAATTTCAAATTTCATTCCATAATATTTAAACTCATTAGCAACAAGATTTTTGATTCAAAAGACTTAATCTCTATAATTATAATTATATGTCTTCTTGTTCAAGATTCTTTTTCTTTTTTCTTTTTTTGCCGAGTCAAGATTCCTTTTCAAAATATCCAAAATTCTTTTTATGAATTAAGGAGTTACTTTGGTACAGTTTTTTTTTTTTTTTGCTTTTTGTTTCTTTTTTTTTCAAAAAGAATTTTTATAAAATTGTTTTTAAAACAAGTTTTAGAAAAAAAAAATCTGTTTGTATAAATATTCTAAAAAATTGCATCTCAAAATAAATATACAGAAATTGAAGGGTAAAGCTTCAATAAGAACTCATCCTCAAATGGAGAAGAAGCAAATGATCAGAAGAGAGGAAAGAGGTTCCCAATATTTTCAAACAAAAAAAAATAAAAATGTAAAAATAAAGACAAGAAAACAACAAATAATAGTTTTGGTTTTTTTAGTTTTTAAAATAAATTTCTGCTTTTCTTTCTTTCTTTTTTTTAAAAAAAAAACAGCTGAGAACAAGTTACCAATAACTTTATTTTAAAAAAAACTGTTCTGAAAACAAGAAGAAAAACATACCCTTTTTCTTCTATTTTTATTCTTAAGTAGATATGTTTTTATTTATATATATTTTTTATACTTTTATGTTATAATATTAATTATATTACTATAATATAAATTTACTCCATTATTTCAGGCTCATTAAAAAATAAATATAGTTTTCTGTTAAATTAGATCCAGTGTATTGTTAGTGTATCTACCCATTACTATATGTTTACTTGTATCGTTTCCCAGGAAGTTTTAATTTATTTTTGAAATTTAAAATATAATAAGTTTATTCTCATATTCATTTTAAAATGTTATCTTTAGATTATGTAACTTTCCGAATTTGAAAGACATCCAATCAAATTTTATGTGCTTGTAGTAATAATCAAAGCCAGATCATATATACACACTTTGTCAGAGATGAAAATATATAATAAACATGAGTGAAAGGAATAGTTTTCATTCACATAAAGAAAATTAATGTGGAATCCAATGTATGCTTTTGACAAAAAGGAATTTAAAGCTGCATCAATTAAAGTCTTAACAATCCAAATTCTAGGGGGACCCAAATTTCATTGTCTCCCTTTCGTTTTTTTCTATCCAACAATCGGCAGATACATTGTTTTGCAATATATTCATTTGCATATCCTTTAAATTCTCATACTCTAATCTAATGGTTGTTTGTTATTTTTTGTTGGAGAAATGGATTAGGTTTTAAGTAAGGAAAATAATTTATGACAAATCTCAAAAACTTATCAATAAATCACTTTTACTTATCATTGAGGCGTATTGGATGTTATTTTCTTTACTTGGGATTTAATTACAATTTCTCCTTCTTCTTCTTCTTTTTGCTTTTTTACCAAGAGGAAAAAAAAATATAATCCTCAATAGAAGGAGATGAACGTGACTATTCAATCGCAAACAGTATAGTCGTGAGATCCTTTCCTACGATTTCCCTGATTGCAAGTGTTTGAATATTAAAAAAAATTAAAAGTGAGAAGAAAAAGTGATAAAGAGAAATTGAAGATTAGGGATGAACATAATGTAATTATATATCTATGATCCTTAATATAAGACTTATTTTGTATTCAATCTTTTTATAAAAATGTGTCTTATATTAAGAACTGGAGGATTATTATAAAAGAAATTATAAAGGAACTAAAATAGAAAATTGAAGAAAAATGCTAAGGAAAGAGAGCCATGATTCTATTGGGTGTTGGAAATAGATATGTTTCGTTTCTCACTCAAATTTTCTAAAACCTTACAGTGGAGAAAAGTAAAACTAATGAAAAGTCATCTTAGAATAATTATGAAGGTTTGAAAAATTGATTGTAAACAACAAGTGCAAAAGACTAATTTCAATTATGAGATTCATTTTTCAACTCATACACTCGCATTTGTCGGCGGATGACATAGTAGACTTGTGAGCTATGTACCATTATCACATTAAGGACCATATTTTCAATATCATCACTCATGCGCAGGCCATAGTATGACTTCTAATTCATGTTAATTGATTGTGGGGATTGATTCGTGAGGAGACCTCAAAGTTCCAATTCATTTCACACCAAACAACTTAGAAGTGAAATTAAGGGTAAAATAGTAAATATAACCCTAATCTTATTTTTCAGGTGCATCCAATATCATAATCTTATTTTTGATGTAATTTTGTCCCACATCCACTACAAAAAAGAGGGACATTTGTAGCGGTTATTTTGTAGCGGTTTTATAAACAGCTACAAAATATGTACCTTGTAGCGGTTCTAAACAACTTTGCCGCGGATAATAAGCGTTTGCCACGACGGTTACTTAGTAGCGGTTTAAAACCGCTACAACTTTTTGGCGGGAATAACCCGCCAAATTTGCAGCGTACGTTTGCAGCGGTTTTATGGAAAAAAACGCGGCAAATTTCCAAAGGTCACCAATTAGTCGCGGTTACTCAAACCGCTGCAAAATAAACCGATGCAAATTTGAAACGTCACGGAATTCTCTCCAATTTAGTAGCGGTTTTATAAAAACCGCTACTAAGTTTCATGTTTTCCGAGAAGTCATTGTATTTTGCAGCGGTTTGGGCAGCGGTTTAAGGGAAACCGCTGCTAATTAGCAGCGGTTTAAACAAAACCGCTGCTAACTCCGAGCTCTATATATTCAACTTCCATTTTCTCACAAACGTCACATCGAAAGAGTTTCAGAAACTAAAATATAGAGAAATCAGTCTATTCTTGAGAAGAAAAGGTATTACTTTTGCTTTTATTTTATTGTTTTTTAAATTTATTTAAAATATTTTTATGTTTTTATTTTTTAACTTTATTTTAATGTTTTTTATTTTATTATAGATGTCTAGTCCTGATCCTACACGCAGGCCCGGTAAGGAGCCTATGATACCGCACGAGGACATCCCGGAACGAAGTGGCGCTGAGGCCAATCCTGAGGAGCAGGAGTTTCCGGAAGCTGGCGGCGCTGAGGCCAATCCTGACAACACATATCTCAGCGTCGAAGATTTCGATCTTCCAGATATCTCAGTCGAGGCGACTGAGAACTTTGAGGATGAGGATATCGCCAGGGAAGAGGGATTCCCTCGGCCTTCTGCTTCGCGGTCCATTGG